>JBBPDH010048504.1:5263-15536 GCA_037974565.1 Clupeocharax schoutedeni | reverse complement strand
TTGTAGTGGGGGACAGACATTGGCATGAGCACTCTGACCAATGTGTAGTTACTCAGCCCAGGACACAAGAAATTGCTCTGTTTGTTTGCACACCTTTCTATTATAGACAGCATTAACTTTTTAAGCAATCTTTGCAACAATAGCTCTTCTGTTGGACTGAACCAGATGAGCCAGTGTTCACTCCTCACAACAGCCTTCACCCTTAACATTTGTCCTTCTCGAGATCACTTTTGCTTCTCATACTTACAACACATTAGTTTTAAGAACAGACTATTTTTACTTCACTGCCATTATCCCTGCAGCTCTCCACTGTATTTTAAAAATTAAACATTTAAAATTTAATTAAATTAAAATGAAATTATTTTAGTAAGCCAGCTATATTACCTTGCTACTCCAGTAGCTAGCTTGCCGCTTTGTAGTTAAGTAACATTACCTAGATACGTGAGGCAGATCATTTTAGTATCTACCTTTAGCCAACATTAGCAATCACTACATAAATAACTGCTTCTATATGAAAACATATCACATACCTGACCTGCACTAAATAAAACACAAATAATTATAGACTTCTAGTAAAATATGCAGTTTGCTAGTGTTCTTCACATACTGACAATATCACAGTATTCACAGAATACAGGGTAAAAATGTGATAATAATATCACCTCATGTAAGTATCTCAGTTGTGTCAAAATATCATGTATTAAAGACTTGGAAACAAAATAGGTGAGTGTATGGTGAGTGTGTATCTAATGCAGAGTAAAAAATATACCATGTGGTGAAATGTCATGACAACAACACCTTCCCGGAAGAGGAAGAAATGATTAACATTTTTAGGGGTTTCCCCTGTTTCTGTTGCTTTCCGTGTCGAGTGCATTTTTGCCCAGTCTTTTTGTTCTGTGAAACACTCATCCCCCCCCCCCTCTCTCGCTCTCTCTCTCTCTCTCGCTCTCTCTCGCTCTCTCTCGCTCTCTAGCACACACACACACACACACATACACACACACACACACACACACACACACACACACAGGAAGCATAGTCGAACAGTGCATCAAGAGCCAATTTAATATGTATGCTACCAATATTTCCTGCAAGAGTTTGGATTTTGTAATGATTAATTATATAATTTTGCAGCTCTCTGGGACCAAGATGCATGTACTAAACAAAACACTGAATGATAAGCTGGACAATAAACAGAAACACTGGGATAGCGACAGGGAAGTGTCTGAGTGGACCGACAAACAAGGACTAAAAGGCAGGGGCACTTTTAGTCCTTGGAACTGGAAAGGTACCTTCAGGGGATCATGGGCCTCGCAGGCTATTGAGAATGGACCATGGAATTGGAGGGTTGATGACTGGGGATCAGGAGTCTGAACAACTGACGATTGAGAGCCAAGAACTTAAGTGGCAATCAGGAAACTTGAGGCCCTGCTGCGCAGAACCAGGAGACCTGAGGGCTCTTGGCATCTCCAGAGCAGCAGGTAAGGTAAGGTCAGTGAAGCAGAGCAGCTCTTTGGAACAGCAGGCAGTGCTGGTGGCAGCGTGAAGCCCTCCGGAAGGGCAGGTGCTGGTGTTGATGATGAGCAGCTAACCAGAACAGCAGGTGGTGCCAGTGGTGCAGAGCAGCTCCACGAGGCTACAGTGAGAGCTTGCAATGATGCTCTCAGGAGCATTAGGAGAAGCTGTTCAGGAAGTACTTTCCGGATCATCAGGGGAGCCAATGGGGAAGCATTCTCCAAAATATCAGACGGCAGTTGTTGTGATATGGCAGCCTCTAGAACATCTGGGGGAACTGTGAAACTCTCTGGAGAGCAGCAGGCAGTACTGGCACTGGTGGGTGGTTACAGCTTAGTGGGTAGGATACTTGCCTCTGGACCAACAGGTCATGGGTTCGAATCCTTCCTTCAGCATACCACCAAGTTGCTCCAGGGAGACTGTGATTAGGGAATGTAAGCTTTGAATAAAAAGCATCTGATAAATGCTGTAAACATGAGTATAAACAGGGCGCAGGTGGTGGTGCCATGAATCTGGAAACTCCATTAGGTGGATCCTCTAATTCCACAGACTCTGAAGGATGGGTCCTCTCAGAAGGGCTCTTCCTAGTGCTGCCCTTTCACCTTTTTGTGGACATTTCTGCCACCAATTTGGCCAGGTTATCTGCCCTAATAAGGTTGTGGATATCTACCACCAATGGGAATACAATATGATACTTCCAGAACATTGGGGGAGCTGTCAGTCCAAGCACCTGGGGCATCTTCTGCAACACCAGTGAAACTCTCGTGCCTGAGATTGGCATAGAGAGCTAGACAAGGAATAAGGAGCTTGGATGCCGATTCTTCACCAACTGTCAAATTCCAGAGATGTCTATATATTCACGGTTAGTTCAAATGCGTATGCGATTAATACAGAACATTTATACATTACAGTTCACTATAATACGTTGCAGCCCTTTTGTTAAAAATAAATAGATAGGCAAAGATAGCTATCTGGTAAATCCTGGGAAAGTAGCTAGCTCCTATGATCACAAAGTAGATCTTTAGGGAGGAGCCAACAAGAAGGACAGGTCCCCACTGAAACACTCATGACAAACATGTAGATTTACATAGATAAATAATTACAGGTTTGCTGATCAGTACGCTGTTGATAAACATGAACAAAGGTGATTAGAGATTTGCCCCATGCATTGCGTTTGAAGCCCAGGAGTGCTAGCGTCACCACTAATGTACCCTTGCAAACTACTAACTGGGCTAAGCCCACCGTAGCAGCCCACTTTTGGTGGCAGCCCACTGTTCGGGCAGCTGGTGGCCTAGTGGTTAGGGAATTGCCTCTGTAATCAGAAAGTCATGGGTTCGATTCCTTGGAATACTAGCGACAGCACTGAGGTACCACAAGTAGGTGAATGGGTTAAATGCAGAGAAACAACTTCACATTGTTCTCACTGTGTGCTGTGGTGCGTTCACAACTGGCTACAAAACACTAAACAGACTTTATAGGAGTATAAAAGGTTCAAAAGTCCCATGAGAAGGCTGTAGAAGGTTTAAGATCTGCAACCCTAGCACGACAGACAATGCAAAGTATCAGGCTGTAACTCAGTTTTTTCAAATACAAATGTAGCCTTCAGCTGGAGTTTCCTCCTGGTAAGACACAACTAATTCTTCTTTGCCTTTGTTTTATATTTATTATCAACTTGGGGTAATTTTGTGTCTTATTTCCAACATAATGTACACTGCCATTAAATACATAAATAGGATATAATTACATCATGTGATCTGAAAATGCAGGCCTACACTGGATTTTATAATGATAGAATGCAGTATTACCTATTTACCCATTCACCCACACTCCATACACTCCATACTTCTTGGACAGTTTTCAAGTCAAACAAATGTTCCTTGTCACAGATATAATGAATCAGCCAAGATGTGTTTGGTGTCCAAATGTTGCTTCTATACCTTGGAAGCCATGGGGTTGATGTTGCTAACAGACACTAGAAGTCAATATTCACCTAAAATGTGACTGTAAATGTATCCTCAAAATGTCTCTTAATTTAGCTTTTAATTAAGATGATGGAAATCATTTGGGTGTGTGTTCCTAATTTAATAGTCTTGTTTTAAATTAGAAGTCAGTTTGTTGGAGTTATCATATTACTTGGACCATATTATGTGTACTCCGTAAAGAACGTTTATTGGGAGTGTAACTATATGGTTCTTGTCTACTGTTTTATCAAGGTTGAGCTTAGACAGAGTCCCAGTTCTTGACCTTAATAATTTGCTCTCTGTTTTATGGCCATGTTATTGGTTGCAACAAAGCTTGAAATGCATGTCTTAAAACATCACATTGCGGTGTTGTTTAAGGTAGGTCTGGAAATTGTGTCTCACATAAAGTTATTAATTTGATCCTAAATTTCTGCATTTGCAGAACAAAATCATTTAATGTGGCTTTTAATTTGCCTAAGAAACTTACTGCCTCGGATTTTCTTTTTAATGGTGGTGATAAGAACCCGGAGGTCATGACATCTACTGTGTACATATAGCCATTTTAAAATGTAAAATGTAAAATGATCGGTGAGCCAACATGTTTTCTGAGTTTTGTAAAATAAGGTTTGTATAAAAAAAAGAAAATAAGTACCTGCTATTCCCTTGTAAACAAAACTGTTGATTGCATAATTTAAAAAAATCGTACTCCTCAGTGTGTATTATATTATAATAAATTACATTTTATCATTTCATTAAACTTCATACAACATCAAACCTGTTTGTAACTTATTAAACACAGAAGAATATCATAGTTTAAAGTGCACCATAAGTTTTTGTTATAAAAAGAGCACACATCCACAGTTGTACTGTCACTTTAGCCTCACTGACTCTGTATAGTTGCTGGAAAACTGGTAAGTTCCTGTAGCTTTATTCTCTATGCTATCCTGATATCCTCAGTGATGTAAGAGCTGAAACACAAAAGGCACAATTCATCGAAACCATTTTCCTAAAAATGTTTCCTGATATTCAATTTCACCATCACAATAATGACACAACAGGAACATGCTACAATCAGTTTTGTATCAGTGCCTGCATAGGTTAGCAAATGAGCAGCAAATGGGGGAGGGAGGGTATGTTTAAATAGCAGGGCCAAGGCAAACAGATTAGAACAGAGAACTTGCGCTCACAATGACCACAGTGCAAAGGTAAAGGAATAGGAAGGTGGAAAAGAGGAAGGAACATGACTACTCAGGCCATCAAGCTTTTAAAATAGTAAGTAATAACTGCTTATCAATTCTTCTTTACAAAAAATGCACAGTGATATACCAGTCACTAATCAGATATGTGAAAAAATGTTTTCTCTTTTCTCACAACTTTTACTTTTCTAGTACATTTGTAATCTCTGAAAGGTTCTAGTTAAATGAGATTCAAAACAATAGAGTAGCAATATAAGTACATATGTATTACACTTTACTTAAGGAAACTGATTTAAACACACCACTTCAAGTCTTTCTTTTATTTTTTGGCAAAATATTCTGTCAAACAAAATTTCCACAAACCACTGTAAGACACTGCCAGACATTGATATTTCCAGTGCAGTGTGATTGAAAATTTTCTACAATTTTCTACAGTTTTATGTTGTGTTGAAACAGTTTCTCTTTTAAACAAACAACAGTTTGTTCAACATTGAAAGAAATAATCTTTATAACTTCATTAAAGTGTACCAGTTGCAGCCCTTAGAACACAAGCCTTAGGACATAAGTTCCTAATGTAAGGGCAACAAATGATAAATTGTCATCAAATGGCAAAACAATTTCTTATATGGAAGTTTGTATTGATGTTGAAGTTGTCAGACGCCATACTGAGCTTTGTTTGGTGTTTCTATGTGCCATAGAACCAAAGCTATTGTACTTTAATAACATGTATTTATAATAATCGCTATTGGGGTTATAGAAATGGCATCACATGCAAATTCCCATAAAGAAGAAAAAAGTGTCCAAATTTCTTTTATTTTAGGTCTTAGGAACAAACCACAAGGTCTTTGAACCTGGCAGAACTTTCAGGATAGTCTCCAGCGACAAGTGGGTGGGGAAAACCCACAGAGGGAGGGGGTCCGGAGACCATCCAAGCGGAGTGAAAGCACAGCAAATGGTGAGCGTGTAGGAGAGCAAAAAACAATTGTAGACTGTTTTCATTTGTTGAAATCACTTTTTACGAATTAGCTCTAAGGGATCTAAATGTTAATGTGTCAAAATACTGTAGAAGCCTGTGAACTCTTGTTAAACTCAATGGTTGCAATTTTAATGACAAGAAAATAAAAAAATGAATAAATAATGAACTCGATAACTGTTTAAACCAATCTTGAAATTTGACACAGTTACTTAAAGCAGGAAATAACAGAAGCAGAACAGTTTAAGCACTATCAGCGATGAAACTGATCCTCCTCAGTCCTGAACAAATCAGAGAGAACACTCATTTAAAGTTGGTCTTAAATATTTCAATGCTTCTTTGAACATTGGAGGCCTGCACTGATAGTGGATAATGTGAAACACAAATTCAACCCAGAAAAATGATCCTAAATCTGGCCTAAAATCCGGTTCAATATTTTGTCAAACTTCAAAGAAAACAAACATTTGGTCTTGTAGTGTATTTTATTTTCCTGTTTCATTATATTAGACACCTGTCTTACACTCAAAACCAAACATTTGTAATTTCTCGTTACACAGAAAAGTAATTGCGGAGAAATACTAGTTGACCAAGTTGCACCAACAGTTGCACCAACAGTTTATGTTATAAATAGAACACACCCAGTTTTACTTTCCCTTTATCCTCCCTGACTCTGTACTGGTGTTAACACACTGTTAATCTCCTGGAGCATTATTCTCAGTGTTACTTATCATTTAACAAATTTAACAAATTTCACTGTCACAATGTGAAATAACAGAAACATACTATGATCAGTTGTGTGTCAGAAATACAAATAGGGTCCTAGTGAGTGTGTTAGTAATCTCTGAAATGTCTTCTAATTTGAAGAGTGTTTTGAATGAATTTGCACACTGATAATGCAACAAAGTACTGTACAGCACTGCTAAATATAAACCTCGCCCAAAACCTGATTTCTTTCAGGCTTAACTCGGTTTGGAGACCTCTCCTGAACTTGCTATTTAGTTTATTATCTTAAAAGTGTACTTTTATTCAATTCTATTTTATTCTATTCTATTTTATGATCATTATAACTTGTAATAATAGTGCAAAAACAGCCTTTTATCTTAGAGCTCACTTGTAAGCACAGATTTCAATTTGATAAGTGCTCACAAACGTGTTTTTTTTTATATGCTTTCTTATTATCTGTCTTAAAAGAAAGTGATCTGAACTTTGCATTTGCTATAAAACAGTTATCACATTTACGCAATGAACAGTCAGGACATTTTCCACAATAACATCCATAATGAAAGGCAGTAAAGGACTTTGCTATTAGGGGTGTAAGACTGGTATGAGCCAACAGCAGAATTGACTGACATTCACTTCTCTTACATAGTCTGCAGTCATCTAATTGATTTCCATTATGATCTGAATTGTAAATGTATTGTGTAAATAATGTGCCTAAGCTAATTATACACTTACACATGCTGCATTTCCTTTGGTATTTTGGTAAATAAAGACTTCTCCTAATGTAGGACATATATTTCTTACAGATTGCAAGAACATTTCAGAAGACTTTTAATGACAATAGCCTTGTGGTTGCTCTGGCAGTTTATGTAAACTACATGCGCAGCCCATAAACATGTTAGGTGTTTCACATGAGGCTATGTGTTTTAAGTCAGCTGGTGGCCTAGTGATTAGAAAGTTGTCCCTGCGATCAGAAGGTTGTGGGTTTGAATCCCAGACTTGCTGATTAAACCATTGAGGTTCCTTTGAGCAAGGTGCCGTCCCCACATACTGCTCCCCGGGAGCTGTGCCCTTGGCTGCTTCACTTGGTGAAGGCGTTAAATGCAGAGAAGAAGTTTAACTCTGTAGTGCTGTGGTGTGTTCACGTGTGACTATAAGGGGCCACATTATCACTTAGCATAATGTGTTTGAGGGCCGACTTGAGGTGATGAACATGCAAGTAGTACATTTATTAAGAAACAAACTCTAACTGAGCATACAAAGCAAGAGCACGCAATAATTAACCAAAGACAGACAGGGTAATGCGGCCACATCCAAACAAGAACAACAAGAGTAGTGCTAAGGTTGACTGACAAACAATGGCAGACTAACACAGGTGTGTATATGCAAGGCCAGGAAGGGGTACACCTGGGTGAGTAATGGTTAAAACACACAGGTGGACACAATAATAAGGAGGTAGGAAAAGGACAGAGCAGGGTAGCAACATAAAAGGCACATGCAAACAACACAGGCAGGAAAAGGCAACACAGGATAGGATGTTAGAGTTAGGATAAAAAGCAAGTAAACAATATGATCACATCTTCTACTGCCTGATTTCATTTAAAACAAAAACAGCAATAATAATAATAATAATAATAATAATGATAATAATAACAATTATAATAATAACAATAATGATGATGATGATTGGGGTGATTGGGGGAGTATGAGCTAGTGGGTAAATTGAGGAGAAATGTAGAGAAAAGTAATAATGGAATCAAATATTTGAATGAAAATGTAATGAAATTAAACTCAACTAATGAAATTCAACTAAGTAACCTCCAAAATTATCTGACTTTTATGGCTGCAGTTAAAAGGAGTTGAGGAAATTAAATTGCCATTTGATACCCTCAATAGGTCTGCAGTAGGGATGAGCGAGTACAGCATTATCTGTATCTGCATCTGTATCTGTTAATCATATGAATTATCTGTATCCGTATCTGTACTCGGACTGGGCATGGCCTAACCCAGAAGTGGGCGGGATTTAACTTGAAAGTGGGTCGGGTTGTCTTGAAATGGGCGGGGCTTTAACCGTCTGGTTAGAGCCAGCTGACGGTTTTAAAAAAAAAAAAAAAATCTCCAACAGGCAGAGACACGAGTCGCATTCTACCAATCACCACGTCTGAACAAACTCCACATTTATCAAAACTCTACTGGTTAATGACCAAGGGAGAGACAGAGAGAGAGAGTGTGCTGTTCTCTTCTCTTCTTAGTGTTCTGTGTGTAAGTGAGCAGAGCGGGAGGGGAGGGGCGCTGTGTGTAGGAGATGGGCGCTGTGACTACTCTATCACAGAATGCAGACACAGTCAGCTACCCAATGAGAATTTTTATTCAATCCGAGCACAGATATTGAATCGTATTACTCATATGGTACTCGTACTCGTCAAAAATGCTTTATCCGTACCGGATACTCGGCTCAGCTCTAGTCTGCAGACCTTCTGCTCCTAAGAACCGCTTGCCATAGATTCGCTAATGGTACCACACAGAGGAACTAAATGTCTGAATCATTCATTTGTTTATATGTAAACAAATTGTCTAAAGTGGTTTGAAATGAATGGTGTATAATACTGACCAATTTATTTTCAATGGTCATGATAGGAACCAGGGATCACAATGTCTACAGTACAAATGTAGTCATTTGGTTTACTCTTAAAAGCCACCAGGGAACATACAAATATCTTCTTAGGTTTCATGTGTAATTAATAGCAGAATAGTGGTAAATCTGATATTCTTTGCATTATTTTACCTTGTAACCCTTTAGGGTGTAACACTATATTATTCATCTGTTTCTACTTCATATTGTACTGAAACAACAACCCTTTTCTCCTGTCATCTTGGATTTCTTTCAGCTAAAAGCTTGTAAACTATGTCAGAATAGGGCTCTTTCATTAAAATACTAACCTGTGGTTTTGGGCCTGCTGGTGTTAAGTTTCACTTTGCCCTTCCCCTTTTGTTCAGCTGATGGTGACGTTCTTTTCACCAGATCTAAGGCTATGAATATGTATGAATTCAGAAGACTCTTTTAAAGCATTCTGAACCAATTTTTATTGTATGAATTCTCATTTCTGTTTGTTATAGAAGACACCATTAATGTTACTCTTTGTAAAGCAGATACAGCCTCCTCTCTTTTTTATGCTCCAATGGAGTGCTAGCATTGGAAAGAAACAGAGCATTATCTCAGCAGTATCCATTAGGTTAGAACCCTGCTCCCATGAATGAGCATGCACAAAGTGTTAAGCTTGTCATTGTGTAGGTCATTTGGTAAGCCACGACACCATGTAAATGTTGCTGATGCACTCTGGGTGTGGCCAGTTCCTGGTTAACACGCAATAACAAACACTGCATCTAGAAAAACCTGTTCTGTTGGGCACATGCATCTACATCAATCAACATAAACAATGAAACTACCCCCACTTGTGCTGCCAAAACACCTCTGTGCCATCATGGACTCCACAAGATCTCTGTTATTCTAAGAACGCTCCGGTAGGAGATAGGGATTGCATCAAACGAACCCATGTTCTCACACACAGGGGAAGGATAGAACCACACCGAAGAGCTGAAGTACTCATTGTACTGTGAACTTGAGACAGGGGAAACAGCTGAGCATGAAGCACGTAACTTCAATGTCTGTGTGCCATACGTTACCTGCTTTTAACTTTTATACCTTACGCGGGGTCATTTCCGGTGCCGATTGACCCCGTGTGACCTAGTGTGTGTGATATGAACGGAGATATTCAATTGAAAACAAATCCCAGTAGGAAAATTAAATACATTTTTATCATGTTAACATATAAAGCCATAAATACTGCTTATATGTCCACTTCCCTCGCCTAAAATAGATTGGGACACACATTCACAATTACATTTTC
>JBBPDH010048306.1:9164-27295 GCA_037974565.1 Clupeocharax schoutedeni | reverse complement strand
CAGACCTACCTAAACACTGAACGCACATTCATGTCAATAGTATTCCCTAGCGGCAGAGGCCTCTTTCATCAGCATGTTCAGCCTGGCCCGACAGCAAACCATGGAATGGTTTGAGGAACATGACCACTGTCTGAGATGTTGACTGGACCTCCAAATTCCCTATCATCAATGTGATCGAGCAGCAGTGGTATGTGCTGGTTAAACTAGTCCAATCCATTAAGAGACTGCATCTCACAGTTTGCAGGAATGGATGCTAACTATGCTATGCTAACGTTTTGGTATCATGAGGGGATTTACACAATATTAAATGTGCGGTTAAATGTTATGGGCGCTCTGTGTATTTAGCTGTTGTCATAGGTCCCACCCACTGTTTAGAACCAACCAACCAACCAACCACATTTAAATTGTATCATTCCTGGTAGCTTGGAATTTTCACACCAAGTTTGTTTGGCACATGGTCTGAATTACAGGGGGTACTGTACCCCCTGACCAAGACCCCAAAATAGTATCTTGCACCAGTGTGTATGTGTTTCATATCTCTATCACTTGCCTTGGCTGGTTTACGGTAACCTTGGGTTGGAAGTTGTGCTGGGATACACATGATTTTGGTTTAGAGCCAAGAAAACCAAACTGTTTACCTTTGAACTCTCAATAACCCATCACCAGAAGAGAACCCTCTATGTGCCTTAATTCTATGCAGGACCACCCCCAGCATTCCTAAACCTTTTATTTACCTTGTTCTTCAATGGAGAACTGTGTAAGCGGTCAAAGTACAGTAAGCCAGGAAGGAAATGGACAGGCTATGCTGCATTTAACCTGTGGAAATAACACAATGAATGAAATCAGAAGACATGATTGTAAGGGCTGTAAGTGAATATTACATGAAAGTCCGCAATCACACTACTGTTAAGTTTTATTATACTTTTTATAGCTAAATTTGGCAACTCTGCTCCTCTTACAGTTTCTGAAACTTTGGAACCGTTCCAACCTCAAAATGCTCATCAATATCCGATGCAGTGTGTTTGTATATAGCGTGTAGATCAGATGGTGAAAAACACACTGCAGACTTAAAAACACTTCAAGACACTAAAGCTCAGGTGTGGTTCTAAAGAAACCACACGCCACTATTTATTCTGATTAAATTGGAAAAATCAGCCCATACTTAACCCTGAATGCCTTAGAAAATGCCAATTAGGTCACACCCCTTTCAGTGGTCCAGCAGTACAGTGCCGATTTGAATCAAAGGTACAAATTACTTTTTTGCCCATAAATTAATGGTTTGGTTTCAAAGCAACCATGAAATCACACTTTGAATTTACTTGTGGAATTGGATCCATTTATGAATGCACTGCATGATCCATGAGACTTTGTTTTACCAGAGGTTTGAGAAACATCAACATTCCATATAAACACTGCATGTAGATTTACTGGTGGCTTTGGAAAGTAAATAAAATGTGTTGGAGACTTGTCGCTTTCTTTCATTTACTAGTTGCTGCTTCTGTAAATAAATGTTTTGGAAGTTTCTCTACAATAAACAATTTAATACCAAATGCTCACTGAAAAATTTTGTTGAGGCTGCATCATTGAAACATTCCAACACATGAAGCACACATTTGAGCTTAAATAAAACTCTGGTTAGTTTCAGCTATTTTTTTTGGTGTGTCCCGCAAAGCTGTGTGTGTTTGTGTGTTGTTCTCAGACCCCTTGGCACATGAGTGACATATGTTTACTTTGTGTCTGTCTGCAAATTGGTTTTATAAAGCTTTACTGGCTCTGTGATTTCAATGTCTGGCCTGTCTTCGGGTCAGGCTCTAAAATCCATTTCAAGAACACTCCTATACAAGTACAGAGGCTATGCTCTTACAGCTGCTGAACCTCCGTCATTGCCACGGTCCAGTGGTGAAACTAAAAGAGAGCTCCAGAATTTACTAGGAGTTCTGACCTGCTTGTGACCACAGAAACGAGTGCAGATGTCCCAACCTGTCTGGTTGAAGTTATGTAATGTCGGAGTTGTGGATTTCAGAAACATTCTGGGATCCTGAGATGATGAAATACATTGTGCATCCCTTCTGAATTACTGTATTTCTATGAGGCAAATAAATTATTAGTAGCTGTAGTAGCTGGAGTAATAGAAAACCAACAGGCGCAACAGTTATGACATGCATGCTGCTGGTTCTGTGTATTTCAATCATTACTATCATTATAATAGCAGTGTGGAGTTAGTGAAGTAATTTAGCTCTTAAAGAAGGAAGGCAGCAAGTGTTGTACATGCTCCTTATAGTGCAATTCTGAGTCAAATGGGCCATTCCAGACATTGTTCAGAGGAAGAGCGTACCTCGATTACTAAGTTGATTGGAGTGGAGAAAACAAACAAGTTCTGAAAATGATCCGCAAAAATGATCACAAATGCTATAATATGGGAACTAAAGCCTGAAAATGACCATTCAAATGGATCGGTGAATAGCCAAAATGGAAAAGACTCAGCCAATGATCAGTTCCAGAAGGATTAAAGAAGGTCTAAACTGATCTGTGAGTACTGTTACAATCAGCAGCAGCAAAGCTTTCAGTACGCAGCCCCCACAAAGTGGGCTCTCTTGAAAAAAGCGTGCTGAAGAGGTTACATTTTGCCAAAGCACATTGGCCTAAAGAGAAATGACATAAAATGATGACACTGATGAAACCAAGATTGTTCTTTTTGGGTCTAGTGGCTGCAGACAATATCTTAGACACCCCGAAACACAGAATTCAAGCCACAGTACGCTGTAAGGATAGTATCATGATATAGGGATGTCTCTCATTCTATGGTGTAGGGCCTATTGCACTCATACCAGTGATCATGAATCAGTCTAAATACATCGAGATACTTGTAGAGGTCATGTTGCCTTAGGCTGAAGAGGAAATACCCTCGAAATCAGTGTACCAACAAGACATCGACCCCAAACACACCATTGAAGTAGCAACATCTTGGTTCAGAGACCAGCGATATTGATTGTATGAGTGGCCAGCCCAATCCCCGGACCTTAATCCAATTGAAAACTTGTGAGGTGACATAAAAATGCTGTTTCTGAGGCAAAACCAAGAAATGCAGAATAATTGTGGAATGAATTCCTATTATCCTGGGCTGGAATACCTGTTCACCGCAATTCTCAGAAACAGTGGTTATATAGCTAAATATTAGTTCACTGATTCAAAGGAAAGCAAAATCTTAAAACATTTTTCTGTTTATACAGTGAAAGTTCAAGTTTGTCAAGAGGAATGCAGACACTGATGTTATTTTGAACTACCAAACATTCCATTTTCTTCACTTTGTAACAACACATTTTATCCATTTTTTTCTTCATGCTTCGGTTAGGAATAGAATGTGTAGTGTTCCCAAAACGTTTGCATGTATAGAAATAAAGGCTATTATAAGGATTTTGAGCATTATTCCCTTTTTATATACACTGCCATTCTTTTGAACACAGCTGTGTTAATAGATACGAACAGGTTATTTTATGTGCACCAACATTGACAGAATATTTTTAGAGCTATTTTTGACAGGCTATTTTTTAATATGTAGGAAACAAGTACTACTGTTTTGCAATATGTTTACAATAATGTATTGGTCAAATTAATTCTACATTTTGGATCAGTATCATAGGCTTGTGTGTGGGTGTGTAAGCGCCTCAGCCTTGGAGTAAGAGGAGGTGCTTATGTGTAGCAGGAAGGCTTTATAAAGGGGCAGCAAGGCTTTATAAAGGGGCAGAAAAGGGACAGTGTTCTCACTCCCAGAGCAGCTGGATCTTCATCTCTGCTTTTCTGACCCTTGGTGTCCACCATGCAGGGACAGACACTCCTCAGGACAGCTCTTGTGCTCTGGCTGGCCAGGCTGACACTCCAAGGGGGCACAGGTAGGTCCCAGAAAGAGATAAAGATAATACATATATGTTTTACAGTACATGTGAAAATACACTGTATGGACAAGAGTATTGGGATGCCTGACCATAACACCAACAGGGACTTTAATGACATTTATTTAAACACATTTTAATAGAGAGCTGCTTGCCCCTTTGCAGCTTTAACAGCTTCAACACTTCTTGGAAGGCTTTACACAAGATTTGGTGTGTTTCTGTGGGAATTCGTGCCCATTTATTCTGTAGATATTTATAAGGTCAGACAACTGAGGCTCAAAATCTCTGTTTCAGTTCATCCTAAATGTGTTGGATGGGGTTGAGCTCAGGGCTCTGTATGGCCAGTCAAGTTCTTCCACACTGAACTCATCCAGCCATGGCTTTATGGAGCTTGCTTTGTGCTCTGGGGCACAGTCATGCTGGAATAGAAAAGTTTTTTTTCCCCAAACTGTGTTTCCAAACTTTTTTTTTACCTTCATTGGAAGTAAGGGGCCTAGCCCAATCTCTAGATGTGTCCCAGTACTTTTGTCCATAAAATGTATTTCTGTGTAAGAACATTTGTGATGGTTTCAGTACTGGGGTTATATCTGCTAAATAGTTCCTCCAGTAAAATTGTGCGTTCAGTGTATTTTTAAAATACAGTAGGCTACTACGCAAATATTCTCACTAAATGATATTCAAAGCTGTTTCTTTTGGGCAGTTGGTGTTTATTTATTTTAAAACAGAATAAATAAACAATGTTCTGTGATTTCATGTGTAATAGCTACTGACGACCCTCTTCTCAAGGAAGCCTAGTATTTAGAACTTTCATCTAATTTATCGTCAGCTAATGTTTTTTGTCTAGATTATCTTCACTTAATTACTACTAATTACATTTTACTGTATTTATTTAAATGTTAGTGTTTTAGTTGCATTTAATGTAATACTAGTCTTAGTTTTTGTTTGTTTGTATTGCACCTGTGTGTGGAAATTTTATTTGATGTTATTTGTTAATTCATTTGTATTCTAATGTTAGCATTGGTATTTATTTTTACTACATTTTTTGATGCTAGCATTAGTATTTGTATAATGCCAATTTTAGTGTTAGTGTTGCTATAAAATTTTATGTATATATATTTTCATGTTAGCATTAGTACTTTTATATATAGTAACGGTAGTATTTGTTTATTTGTATTTATTTGAATGCTCATTTTAGCATTCATGTTTATTCTGATATATTTTAATGCTAGTGATAGTACTTATTTGTAATATGTATATGCTGTAATGTTTTCTTAATGTTAGTGTCAATATTTTGTAGATCACATTTGAAATAGGAGTGTAAAGCCGCATATAAATGGTGACACCATGCCAAAATAATTAACCTGATTTTTGTTTTCCATTGACGTAATTCATTTTACATGTCCTCTAAAACAACGTAATTCATTTGACATGTCCTCTAAAACAACGAACAACAAGCTTTCACATTTTATCTAGTTTGTTATAGAAAAACAAGTTCCAAAGAATGGGGAGAGGAACCATTATAGCAGCTGCAAACTCCACATTAAACATAATACATTAAATGCTGGGATTATTACTCACAAAAATAAAACATCTTTAGGTCAAGCAGATGGCTCTGACAGAATTACTTTATTTGTTTGGTTTATAGTCTTAGTGCCATGGATGAGCTATTGTTTATTACATGAAATTTGACTGGCTATATTGTTCATTGTGTTGCATTTGTTATTTAATTGAACACGTTGCCAGATCTTCCAGTGGGTTACAGAAGCTTTTGTGTGAGTCACGGGTTTTAAGCCGCCTGTATTAGTGCAAATTTAAAAAACAGTTCTGAACAAATCGTATTGCACCACAACCTACTTGTTCTTTATCAAAACACCAACGGTTATCCAGTAAAGTAACAACATGTGGAAAATTTATCAGATTTTGAAATGCACCCTCAACCTGTCCTATGACCCTGTTGCCCACTGGAAATTCCACCAATGCTTTAAGCTTTCACTTCACCTATGTTCAGTAAACTGAGTGACCACCGCCATTTTATATTTGACCCAATACATACCCATGAAAGTATTTGGCAAACACTTATATTCAAAGCAACTTTTTGTGCAATACAACTGTAGGCGAATGTAGCATTAGGGGTCTTGCCCAAGGGCTCTCATTTGTAAAGTGTGGTGAGCTGAGCTGTCCAAGTTAGGAACTGCACCGCAGTCTTCAAATGAGAAGGCAGCAATGTGGTCATTACTCTAACTAACCACCAAGGAAAGCCAACGCAAAACATTTGTTGGACAAATCTGTTCAACATTCAGACTAGATTTGTGTAAGAAACTCTTTTACTCCAATATGTTGGATTCTACTGGAGTTAATCAATAGGCCTAGCAACTTGGTATGTCCAGATTCTCATGGCAGTTTGTGAAACAAGTGCTTCCACCATTTCTCTCTTTGTTGAAGGCTCCCTGATGCCAAATCACAGGGAGGCAGTCTTTGGTGGCAGCGCCCATCTAAATTTGACATTCAGCTGTGAGAATGGGATTTTATTACGTGTACACAGTCACTCCATTGATGGGCCTTTCCTCCTCTATCTCAATAAATCTGGCCTTATTTTTCCAAGTATGTGAGGCATTTGGGCAAAAAAGCTAACCACACCAATTTAGCTTTTAATGTAAGCAGTTAAAGTGTGGATGTTTTCATTAAACAGACCAATAATTACTAAGCAATGGTCTAAAAAGCTTTATTTGTGTTCATTGGTTTTGGCTGGTCATCTTTAAATACTCTTTTAACACACACTCTGCAATTCTAAAGTCTAGAATCACTGAATTAGTAATATTTTTCCAGTGTTCTTCTAAGAAATGTAAATGTGGTGTTTGGCTTATATAATTACACTTTAAAAATGACTGGAAAGCTGTTAAAACCCCAACATTTTAATTTTTAAATGAAGTTTAAAAAAATATTCACATTTAAATAATTAGTGCCCAGAATTAAGTTGAGGATTGACTTTGTATGAGGATAATACAAAGAGTGTTATTTGTAAAATTAATATCCAGAATTCATACTTTGGATGCAGTTATAATTATATAATGTATGCAAAAGCTGTAAAAGAAATTACGTTAATATCCAGAATAAAGTTATCCCCAGTTTTAAAGTATTATGAACTCAAACTAAGCTTGTAGGTATAAAATTACATTATTATTATATTATCAATAAAAAATATAAAAGCAAAAAGTATTTCTAGTGTGGAATATTTCAGTATTTAAAAATGTAAATTATATTGTTCTGTATACAACAATAACAAAACTTGATTCCAAACTTTTGTCTTCAGGTTTACCTGTGGACTAAATATTGTCTTTAATATCTTTCAGGATATCAGCCTTCAAATGGCAGCGCGGGGCGAATGTTAACACCTTCCAAAGGTAACATCATTCTCACCATGTAATCAGGAAATGCTTGCTTTAAGATATTTAAAACTAAACTAAATAAATATTAGGAAAGATACAGTATCATTTTCAAATTGAGGGGCATTTATAAGACTAAGACTTTTGCACACTATATATTGACATTAACAATCAATCCATTAATTACTTGTTATATATTATGACAAGTATATATTTTATATACTTATATTTATATACTTATATACTAATATATATATATATATTTTTTTTATATATATATATTTATACTCTATATTTATATACTAATATATTAATATATATTTTTTGGTTTAGGTTATGGACTTGGTCCACAGGCCGCCAATTCTTACCCCGCCAAGTTCAAAGGACAAGGTAAGGATGAGCATTACAGAAAATAACAACTAAAAGAAGGAAACCTGTTGCATATCTAAACAATTACAATTGCTTCCCACAAGGATTATGGAAACAGTACATATTCATATTATATGTACAGTATATATAAGATTCATAATAAATTATTTAAATTGTGCAGTAATATCTGAGGCTCAACTCATGTGTATTAGTGCCTAAGAATATCCTAGGATGTAGTTTTCCAAGACTTAATAAGTATATTTTGCAAGTGCGTAGAAGATATATAACAGAAAATTTGGTTATTTTATATATTTTTAACAGGCTTTGGTGCGCAGCCTCCCCCATCCAATGGAAATGGAGCAGTCCCAAATGGTGTGTATTATGTTCAAAAAATGAAGGGTCTACATTTATTAAGACTTCAAATGTAATTAAATATGTTTCATGTTTTTTTTGTTTGTTTAAGGTTATGGTGCTGCACAACCCACTGGAAATGGTGGCAAGACTAAAGGTGACTTTTAAATGGTTATATGTGGTTATTAATTTCAATATATTAAAGAAAATGTATTTATAAAAAAAATAAGAAAATAAAAAACTGGAATCTTTAGGCCTTTTTGTTATGTATTCATTATAAAATTACAATCTTAAAAATTACATTATATTTATATTGAAATTACTATAAAAAATAATATTCATGCATCAAGATCTGATAAAATACTTCTTAAAGGTTATGGTGCTGCTTCCACTGCTCTTGGAGCTGGAGCCAAGCCGAATGGTGAGTATCACTGCCGACACATGATAATTTGATAATACACATGATAATACATGGGGCAGCGGTAGCCTAGTGGTTAAGGCATTCGCCCCTTGATTGGAAAGTCCAGGTTCGATTCCCAAGACCGCTAGGTACCCTGAGCAAGGTACCCTGAGCAAGGTACCGTCCCACACACTGCTCCCTGGGTGCCTGGTGTTCCTGGCTGCCCCTTGCTTCACTTGGTGAATGGGTTAAATGCAGAGAAAAAAATTCGTGCTGTTCACACTGTGTGCTGTGGTGTGTTCACGTATGACAGAATGATCACTTATAATATTTTTCCTTTAGTTCACAGTAGGGGTGAGCTGAAATAACTTTTATTGAATCTTGTTTGTTAATATTTTTGGTTGACAGGCTATGGACCAGCCCCTAATATCAATGCCAATGGTAGGGTTTCAAATTTTTTTTTTTTTACTTATTTCCTCAAATGGCATGTTGACATCAAAATGTACAATACAGATTTGTAGTAAAAGCAGCAGCACCAACAGTGTTGTTAGCTTATGTTTAATTAATAACATATTAATAGTATTATTCTTTAAAAGTAAGCAAGTGTATTTTATTTCCAGTTGCATCCCCATCTGCAGTCAAAGGAAATGGAGGTAAATCTTGAAAATGAACTTATCAAACTATTTTTCACTTACACCGTCACACACTTGACCTGTCAATTCAACACATGTTAATAGGTTATGGAGCGGCACTTGGGCCATCCAATGGACAGGCTGCCCAACCCAGTGGTAAAGTCTGATTTTACAAATCCCATTTGGAAAAAACAAAAAATATGATATGACTGTGCTCTTCTAAAGGTTCAGTCATATTAATTGCATAGACATTCTAACAAGACATACATTGTCTGTCTACATTGACTGGGTCATCCTTATACTTATCTTCTAACTGCAGGTGGCTATGGGTCCAAGCCGAGTAAGCCTGGATATGGTGGGAGGCCTTATTATGGTATGATGTGTCATTTCAGGTGTATAACTGTTTAAATAACTGTAGCCTAGCAAAAACAATGATTTGTGAAAATTGGTTTGATTGTGTGGTTGCTATAAGAGACACCCAAATTTTGTTTATATGGACAAAAAAGTTCAACTCAACTGTCCTGTCTGCCTCCCCATTTATTACAGAGGGGACTCGGCCACAAAAATCATTTTTAAAGCATCAGTTGGACGTGTTAATGGACGTGTTGGCATTGCCTGATTTTGTGTAATAAGAAGTGTCCACAAAATTCACCCGTAATTATAATAATAATAATAATAATAATAATAATAATATTCAGCCACTCACACTTTGGTGGTTCAGCTGTAATACACAATGCATCAATCAAAGAGAATGTTGTTTTTTTATGCAAACTTTTGTAGCCATAAAACCAATCACACTTTGCATTTACTCAAGGAAATGCAATTTAGTTTGAAAAGGCAATTTATCTAGCTACTGCTAGCTAGTGCTATGCCTTTTTTATAGATAGGCTATAAAAATATATTTAGGAATTGTTCACTCCAAAACCATGATTCCTCTATTAACTGGAGGGTTTGAAATATTTATATGCTGTGACTCCAGCCAAAGGAGACCAAAAATAAATGTAATTATCACTAAATTAAGTACATTTAGTGACCTATACATTCTAAAGGATGTGTAATTTGTGTGCATGTAAAGGCTCATACGTAGGATGGATGCTGGGTTATGCAGTAAGTTTAGTGGCATTTATGTAATAACCTATATTTACTCAATTCATAATAACATTTAAACAAAAACTTTTTTTTTTCATTAAAGTGTGGAATCTCAGTGTTGTTAAAGGGTCACCAATATCTTAGTTAGCTCAGAGTGTATTTGAGGCTGAAGCATGGATAGGACGATTGTGGTATTTTGTTATCACAAAATAAAGTACAAATGAAGTTTTACTAATTTTGATTAACAAACATGTTTTAGGTGGAATTGGAACAGGTATGGGCCTGGGGCCTCAGCAGGCTGCCAAGCAAAGAGGAGGTCAGTGAATTACTTCTTTTAAACATTAGTAGTTCACATTAGTTCTTTCATTCCAACAGTATCGGACATACACTATGTGGACAAAAATATTGGGAAACTTGACCATTAGACCAACAGAGATTTTAATAACACTGCATTCAAATACACATACTTTAATATGAAGCTATAAAACCTTCCACTCTTACTTGGAAGTCTTTCCACAATATGTTGGTGTTTCTATGAGAATTTGAGCCCTTTCATTCTGCAGAGACACTGATGTTGGATGAGAAGGTTTGGCTCACAATCTCCATTCCAGTTCATCTCAATAGTGCTGGATGGGGTTGAAGTCAGGACCAGTCTAGTTCTGCCACACAAACGCATCCTTCTTTATAGACCTTGCTTTGTCCACTGAGACACAGTCCTGCATCCGTCTTTATGGACCTTGCATTGTCCACTGTGACACAGTCCTGCTGGAATAGAAAACCTTCTTCCCCAAACTGTGTACACAAAATTGGAAGCATGGTGTCGTCCAAAATGTTTTGATATGATGAAGCATTAAGATTGTCCTTCATTGGAAGTAAGGGGCCAACTGAATTCAATAATTAAGATGTGTGTCCCAATAAGTTCCAAATGTGTGTCACAATAAAGTCCATGTAGTCTGTCCTAATACATTTGTACATAAAGTGTACTGTATGTACCTGACAGTATACGTATTTAATTTAAAGAGGTGCTTTTTTTCTATTGGGGCCATAGTTTTGATAGTCTCCATGTACCCACTGGTCTCATTGATGATGATTAGAAAGACAGATGTTTAGATCAAGGGCTATTGGCTATTTTTATTTTTAAAAACATTTACAGCTCTACCCCCCCATGCCCAGGCCTAGTAACATCTCAGTTTCCCTCATATGCATTATATATTGAATCTCAATACTGCTCTTCTAACTGTAGGCTATGGGAAAGGATATGGCTACAAAGCTCATTCCTTCGGAGGTGAGTTTAATAATAATTGTATAACACAATACATGTTGTACAGTGTACTAGACAGTTTCATTCTTTCATTTTTATAAAAAAAAAAAATGTTGAAATCATAAATTAACATTATGCTAATACTGTTTTTTGATGGCTGATTTCTAGATATACATTTTAGTAGAACTATTAGAATTATTAGATTTTTATTGGAAGTTTACAACATTACTTTTATAGAATTTTTTTTTTCAGTATTCATTTTATCTTTTTAATGATAACTTCATTCCAAATAATTGTTTTACCACTTTAATTGTTTTTTTATTAACATTTAATGCTGGTTGTTAATCTTCACTTTGTATTTGAATATATATAAATTTTTGTATAAACATACCTCATTTTATGAACATTATTCTTATCATTCTCATCTTATCTTTAATTCATTTTTATAAAATGTTCTTGTTGATTAACATTGAAGCATTGTCTATATTAATTTAATTCGTTTAATTCTGTATATCATTTTGTTTTTACAACTTTTGTGGATTTGGGAAAGTAATTTTTTATACCTTAATTTTTGATCACTAGTACAGGTCTGTTCATCATTTCAGACACACTTAAAATGTCTTTATTTTATAGAAATGTAGGCCTTTGAATGTTGGTACGCAACATCTGGAAAAGATGATCTGGTAGTTTAATATGCCATGTTTAATTTTTTTATTTCAAGGGTATAGAAATGGGCAGGTTGCCAGTCCGCAGGCAGGAGCTGGTGCAGGTAAGCTTACTATGTTTTGTCTCTTCTACAGAGGTAAAAAGAATGCGCTGCTTTCTGTTAACTAGGTAATTTTTGTCGAGTGTCTGTTCAATTCTGGGATGTTGTTTTACTTTTGTAGGTGGATACTCAAATGGGGCAAAAGCTGCCAAACCTGGTAAAGGCTAACATTTGGTTTGATCATTTTTGCTAAGAAGTTGCTTTAAAAATTAACAGGATTCCTGTATCTTTAAACATTTTACATATACCTTTCAGGTTTTGGAGCGGGATCTGCAATTCAAAATGGAGATAAACCCAATGGTAATTGCAATTGAAATTTGAATGTAAATTAAAAATGTGGACTTATTTCATAGAAAGAATATTGTTAACCAAATACAGAAGTGTTTTTACCAGGATGGCGCTAGGTGGTTCATACTGTCTCCCAGGCATTTACTAGGGTGTTGCTTTGTATTATTTTAATTAGGGGAGCTGAATTGAATGTTAATTTTGATCAATTAATTGCAGAAAAATAACACGGTAAAAAAGTTTAAAAATGGGGGGTAATGGGACATACTGTTGGGTGTGACTTAACCGGCAGGGGGGTGATACCCATAGCATAGTGGGGGTGTTATTCTAGTGTTACCTCTAGGTTATAATTGTTTCTTGAGATGCCTTGTATGCATGGGTGCCTCAGCCATTGTGTTCATTAGTTTTGTCCCCCCAGTCATTTATGCACCCAGCGATTTGTATGAGTGAAACATGTGAGACACTCAGTACAGCTGTAAACACTTTTACAGCAAATAATGTGTGTGTGATTAATTTTGATTAATTAATCAGAGTGCTTGTAATTAATTAGATTATTTTTTAAGTGGTCAAAACCCCTATTTTAAATATAAGTGGGGTGCACAGGAAAATAAATGAAAAACATATTTTGGTTACTAAATCAAGAATATAAACAAAGGTGTCAGTATCTTGAAAACAACATAACTATAAACCCTGACGTGCAAATAAGTAGAAAATTAATATAAAGCAAATAACTATACTGCAATCACTCATATTGTCATATTTCACGCCTGCCACCCTTAAGTTAGTTGTACATTTTTAAAGTTTTAAGTTAGTTGTAAATATATAAATATTTAAATAGAGAAATATATTTATTTAATTATGGAGTAATTTTACTCGATCTTCAGATGTGACCCATATGCATTTTCCTGTTACTTCAGGACAAGTTGGAGGTGTTGGTTCTCTGAATGGCCAAGGAGCTCAACAAGGTAAAATTGCAAGATCCTTTATATTTTAATAACCTTTTAATTGCAACTGCTACCTCCACAGTTTGTTATAAACATAAATATAATTTCTCAGGGTATGGAGGAGCCAAAGGACCTAAGCCAGGTAAATATGCTGAAAGTGGCATTTAATATGCTTTTTGTCATGGTTTGTAATATTCTGATACTTTTTCCGTTTTCATTGATTGAGTACTCAGCTAATGCTAAAACATTAAGAACTCTGATTGCTACCATAGTCACTGACACAGAGACTAAGTAATAGAGGCAGGATATTTGGTGTCCTAGCAGGTGTGTTAGCTGTATAGCTTAATTTAACAAAAAATAAGCCTGTCAAACTTTTTCACCTTCAAGATACATTATCAGGATGTGGGTTTTCTGTTGCTTAATCTGGACAAATATCATTCTAATCATTCTAAAAACTTCAAACCTGCAGAAGTAACCCCAGAAATGGGGTTGATTTTTGCTGATTTGGAACGCTTGAACGTCTTGAACAATTCTGACTCCGTATGTTTATATAGAACAGAGCGCTACACACCAAACCCAATCTATACAACAGCTTAACGATTGATTTATGCAGATTTTTAAAAAACAATTAGTGGCTAAATTTTATAGCTTAAGTCGTTGTCTTTCACAGGATATGGAACTTATCCCAGTGGGGGCAGCAAAGCACCCAAACCAGGTAAACTATGTCTTATGATACACAGCTAGGCATGTTATCTGTATAGGTCAGTAAAACTGATAAAAGTACTCAATACTGTGTGCATGGTTTCCTTCCCAGGATATGGTGCTGTCGCTGGAACTGGTTCAAGCAATGGACAAGGACCTAGGCCCAATGGTAAGCTACCAGGACTCCATCTGATATACAGTACAACAACTCTTCATTTCAGTGAAGCAGCTTTATTTATCAGTGGATATCTGTGTTATCAGGATATGGTGGCTATCCCAATACAGGAGGTGTTAAGGGACCAAAGCCAGGTAAATGGCTGTTATTGATAGTTTTGTAAAAAGTGACCGATATGAATAAAATTACATATTTTTGCTGTTTGGTGTTATTACATATCTGGCATATGGTTGTACATGTGACAAATATGTACATGTGACAGTGGTAAATATGTTGGAAAAAACTAAATTGATTCAACATTGATTAATAATATCAAGATTTTTTTTTTAAATTACCAAAAAATAACATATTCAAGATTGTTCCCTGTGCAAGGTGTGTTAACTTAACCCACCAGATACTAGCCAGCAGAGCGTTTTGTTTACGTTGCAGATCGTATTCTCCTCTAAGCGTGTTGAAGCAGTTAGTGGCAGTTTGAAACAATGTGGTAGAGCTTTACATACTCGCCTTCACCCTGTGATTTGAGGAGTCCTACCTAGCAAGTGGTCCTTAATGTTGGGAGAATTTGGGAAAACTGATGCAGATTAGGCAGCTCAGTTGTCCATCTAATATGGTGTCTTTCACAGGATATGGTGCCTATCTCGGTGGAGGCGCCAGAGCACCAAAACCAGGTAAACCCTCTGTCTTGAACAATTCTGGCTCAGTATGTTTCTCTAGAACGGTGCACTACACACCAAACTCACTCTCTACTACATCTTAACAATTGACTCTTGCAACCCCTTTGAAACAATCAGTGGCTATACATTTTACAGCTTAAGTCACTGTCTCTCACAGGATATGGAACTTATCCCAGTGGCGGCAGCAAAGCACCCAAACCAGGTGATTTTTCTTATAATATGCTGCTAGGCATGTTATCTGTGTAGGTCAGTAAAACTGATAAAGGTACTGATATTGGTTACTCAGCAAAACCATTGTGTGCATGGTTTCCTTCCCAGGATACGGTGCTGTTGCTGGAACTGGTTCAAGCAATGGACAAGGAGCCAGGCCCAATGGTAAGCTACCGGGACTCCATCTGATAAAGTGGAATAAATCAGTGGTTGAGGTGTGAACCAAGTCATTCAGAGTGCTGAGAAATGGTTCTTTTGGGAGAAACAGACATTCTGATTTCCTTACAGTCGAGATGAATGGAACCAAGGGTCATAATGTCTACAACACAAATACAGCCATTTTATTTACAATTATTTACTATATTACCCACTAGTAAACATACACATGTCTCCTAAGCTTTTACCAGAAATACTTTTAATAATAAAATAGTGGTGAATGGATTTACCACAATTGGACATTTGAATATAATTGGAATTGGAACAGGCTCATCTCAGGTAGACATTTCATATGGTGTTTCTTTTCAGAATATGGAACTTATCCCAATGGGGGCGCAAAAGCACCTAAACCAGGTATACCCTCTCTCTCTCTCTGATAAGTGATTACAGTCAGGGATTATAGTCATCTGTGTAGGTTATGCTTATAAATGTCTAATATGTCATTCGAAGAATAAATGTGTGTGATGTCCTACCCAGGATATGGCACTGTTGCTGGAACTGGAGCAAATGATGGACAAAGAGCCAAGCTTAATGGTGAGTTGTCATGATCAAATCAGCATTTTGATTCCATCATACATAAAAAGATTTTACTGCTTGGGTTATATACATTGAAGTGCTGACTATGGTTTTCTTCAGACGAAACCTTTTCTTACATTGGTTACAATTGTTTTTGCTTTTCAAAATCTGGTTCCCAGGTTATGGTGTCCCTGCTGGTGTACCTAAAGTTGCTAAACCTGGTAATTTCTGCTTCATGTGTATGCTGTTCATCACACACGTTTCAGTTTTGTTCTTCATATATCTCAGCACTGACCCAACAGTAGCCTTTTTCTGCAGGGCCCCAAATGGCCTGGAATGGAAATCAACTCAGTCATTCATTAGTATTCATTAGTATTATCAAAGAAAAATATTTTTCCTTATAACTAATAGCTAGGACAATTCTCATTACTCTCTGTGTGACACTGCTAGAGAGCAATTAGGAGTGAACCTGAAGGAGAAATTCCTGCTGTTAAAACAATTCACACCTTTTCAGAGACCTAACAAACAGTATAACTGATACCAAAGGATCATCTACTACTGACACAATAAAAAATAGCAGTTAAATGCAGTAAAATACTCTGCTTCCAGTTTGTTAATCATACACATTACAGCAGACATATATTCCACATTATTAAGGGTAAGCAATACATAGTTCAACAGAGCGGCCTCCTCCAATACAGGCAGAATTATTTTTTGGTTAAACAAAGCTATTAAATGAACTGATAACACTTAAAGAGTACATTACACCACCTCACTATCAATAACTTCTTATCACTTGTTGGAAACTTTTGGGTCTGTTAGACCTGGGATTATTTTTCTATGTTGTCTGAAATTTATTAACAATTTAATAACAATTGGAAATTTTGATCACATGTCTTTTTTATGTTCATTGAATCATTGCATGTTGCATGACTTCTGTCACTGTCTCGCCTGCTACCGTTTCAATGGTGGATTAAACTCTTGGTTTGTGCATGCCATGTTTTTGCCCTATTGCATTTGCTGGGCACTTAGGAGCAATTGCATATTTGATAGTTTGCAGTAATAAGACTTTGATTCCTAGGATATGGCCCTGTCACAAATGGGAATGAGAAAGGCTCTACAGGGGTAAGTCTCGGCCCTGAGGCACCAAGGGTTCCAGTCGTGCCAACATACAATAAGGGAGTTGTGCCACCGGCTGAAGTTGAGCCTACCAGAGGGGTACCTTCAGCGGCTGAATCTAATCTAGGAGTTCCATCATTGGTAGCAACTGGGAAGGGTCCAAAACCTGAGGTACAAAGTCAAGTCCCTTCAATTCTGCAAGGCAAAGGTCCTAAACCAGTGGGAACTCAGCTTGCTTCTGCCATACCCCAGCAGATAGTCCCACAACAAGTTCCACTGCAGCCACAGAGTAAAGGTCCCAAACCAGCCTCTGGACAGTTTCCAGTAGCTTCCCAGCCTCTTGCTTCTCAGGGAAAAGCTCCCAAGCCGGAATATCCAGGTCAGGTATTCCCATTTATTCCCCAGGGACAAGCTCCAAAACCAGAGAAGCAACAGCAAGTTTTTTCACACGCTAATGCTCAGCACCCTGTTGCTCCGGGAATACTTCCAGCCTTGCCTCAGTCCAAAGCTTCCCAATCTTTCATTCCACAAACAAAAGGTCCAGAGCCAGTGGCAGCAGATGTATTGCCTCGACAGACAGAGGGTCCTCCACCAGCACCAGAACCAACTCATGCCATGACTCAACTAAAAGGCCCTAAGGCAGCAAACTCTGGTAAATGCTTGCAGTCTTGTGGATGATTGATAAATTCTTCATGACCAATATGATAAATGTTAAATGTATAATGAATATGCATTTCTGGTGAATTTAACCATCTTTACTGAAACCTTATTCATTTTTGATGACATTTTAACAAATGTCTAGAAAATGTGCTCTACAGCTGAGACACTGTAAAAGGGGCAAACATTTGACCTTTGGCTTGATTTGAATACACAAGCTGTGGTGATAAGAGAAGACATTTCAAACTACTCTCTAGGTCTCTCACTTACTCTCTTTGCATAACCAATCAAATGAGACACTGCAAAAAGTGGCATGGACTCAAACTTGCACAGAAAGAGATGCACCCACATTTGGTTTGTTAATTAAATTTACTGTAGCATGAATACGAGCTCATTTTTTCAGTGTGTATGCCTGGAAATGGGTTGGCCACAGAGTGCACAAATGCTGCAGTTGCTATCGTGCAAAAATGTGTGGCTCACTTAAACTGTCAA
>JBBPDH010048114.1:3129-14857 GCA_037974565.1 Clupeocharax schoutedeni | reverse complement strand
TAATCAAATTTAGAAATCATTTTACTTTTCTCTCAAAAGGAAGTGAGCCTATAAAACATGACATGTTGGAAGAAACATGTAGTTTTTTGAGTGGTTTTTGAGAGGATTTATGAAGCACAAAATATCTTGCACAGCCATTAAAATATTATCCTGCCTTGTAGCCCCCAAACATCACAATAAATCTGATGTTCCTATCCTAAACATTATTAGAATATCAGGGGACACTTTTACACTGAGCAAATTTTAGAATTAATAATGATTAAAATATTATGATAAATCTAAAATAGTTTTGAAAACTGTCTGATTAATTACTTTGTAAAGAAGGAAGATTTCACGCTGCAATAAACAAACCTCTTGTTCTTAGGTATGTAATAATATGCAGCTAATATTTCAGTTCAGCTCACAATTTCTGAAAGCAGCTAAACTCAATATTTAAGATGCAGTTTAAAACTGACTAAAAATTCATAACTGAATTTTTGCATGGTTGCATGAACTAAATGGAAGGATTTTTCTTGATTCGTTTTTTTTTGTTGCATATCATGATTTACCATTCGGTTCCCTTGTATGTAATAAGCCTGTAATAACAGTTCTAAAAAATAGTTATAACTGTTTTTGTCAAATGACAAAAAATACATTACCATATTCATATTGTTAAACAAAAATACATGTAGAATATAAGCTCTTTAAATATAAATAGATTTCCCAGTTAAAACTATCTAACAATTGTTTTATCTTTATTTTGAATCTGACATTTGGATCTGGTGATGTGTGGCTTTGCGTATTGTTGCAGATTTCATTGATCAGGTTAAAAAAACGGCAGTAATGCCAGCCAATCCAGAGTTAACATGAAAACTTGTTATGTGAAAAAAAGGGAAACTCCCTGGTTGTTTTTCATTGTCTGATCTAATCCAGCTTTGATCAGTTATGGGGTTCTCAACATGATATGAAGCAGAACTACAGTTGATTTACAATCAATAGAAATAATCCCATTCTTCCCATTATGTCCTGTACAGGGACTCTAGATTGATTGCGAGAAATCCTACTGTCTCATTGCTGACTGATGTTGCTGCTGTGATCAACTCCATGTGCACTGTTTTTAGATAAATCTCTTTTAAAGGCAAGCAATGGAATTGGTTGTCATAGGTCTTCTTTCAAGTTTAATTTTATATGACCTCAACTTGTGGAACCAGCAACTACAGTCTCAGAACCAACATCTAGAAGACTGTAAAATAAGATTTAATGTGTCATGAGGTTAAATTAAATCTGCATATTTAAGAACATTTAGAAAATAATTTTATACCAAAATATATATGAATAAAACACGCCCATGCCACAAAACACATGAACTTTTTAACATCCCCTATAGTTCCTGCAGCCGTGCTAGTTGATCTAATAATACTGATAAAATAAAATATTGATATTGTATTCCAGCCCAAATACACAAACCACCATAGGCTCCTATCACTGAAAGCTTAGGGCACTACTGCTGCCCTCAGTTTTGAGCAACTGGCTTTCTTATTGGGAAGACAGTGGTATTATCTTACAGACCTGTCACTAGCCTAAAACTGTATTATAATTAATTGCAGTGTAAATGATTGTAATTAAAGTTATTAATGTCTGTTTTGGGGAGACTGAGAGACAATGAGATTGATCCTCAGTGATGCCACAGTCATCTGTGGTCACAGAATACCTGTTGATATAACAGAATTGGCAGTTAGTGTTCTCCTGCAAAAGTGCTGAGCTGTCCAATGATAATTTGTTATAGGCAGTTTTCACAAAACTGATGGAGCTTCAGGTGACTTTGTGGGTGGTTGAATTTGACATGAATAAATTCCCAACAAAATTGTGAAAATTCCAAACAAAAATAAAAGTTTTAAGCCAAATATCTGCTCCAGCTCAAATAAACAAAGAGTATTCATTGCTACCCTCCAAACCAGTTCACAAACATCACCACTGCATTTTAAAGATTGTAGCATGCGTCAGAAATCAACTTTTGTTGTTTTACATTTGTTGTGATGTACAGATACGGTTGTGGAAGCTGACGTTGGAAAATTAAGAGCAGCTCAGAAAAGCTGACATTGAGAGTGATGATGCTGTGAGGAAGGAACCCACTCTTTTGAAAGTTTGGCCATTGGTATAAATGGTTCAAAGAACATTGTTTGAAAAGGGACATTGTCCAACCCTGTGCTTAAAGGGTCAATAATAGAGAGACGCACTTTTCCCTTTATGTATTAAATAAAACTTTATTTATAATGCAAAGTTTTTGTCAAAGTTTAAAAATAAGATGCTCATGTTCTAAATTTGAAACTTTGCTGTGAAAACATACATTTTGAAAGGATTCTGTGATGTTACAAGAGACAGCAGTTTAACTCTACATGCAGAAGTTAGAGGAGTGTTTCCTCCAAAAGTGCTTTTTTGAACCAAAACAGTTTACACACAGCCATGGAACAAAGAGACCATTTTTCCTTTTTTTTCTGTTCACTTTGTACAAGTTGCAGCAGTGTGTGTGTGTGTGTGTGTGTGTGTGTGTGTGTGTGTGTAAAATGTACAGGTTCTTGTTGTTTTCTGAACTATTGCAGTGAGAGCAGTGTAAAACGATGAAATGCCTCCATATGTGTTGTGAGTGCAGTAGTGTTTGTAGAGCAGCTTTTCTATGTGCTGTATTCCAGCAGCTTCACTCCTGATTTAATTTCTGATGGGATGAAACAGAGTCTCACATACACACACTGTGCTCTTAATATCAATTTAATTGTTGCAATTGTAAAATAATGGAAGACTGTTGTGTAGTTTAACATTTCCAAGGTATAATAAACTATATGCTTATATGTATTATTTTGGTCTATAGCATTTAAACATGCAATATTGCACAGTGACATGCAATATTTTACACAGACACACTCCCGCAAAATTACAGAGGCAATAACCAGGGGGGGAAAATGATGCGGTCTCTTGTGGCTGTATATCAGTCTTACAGGCCCAAAAACAGTCCATTAAATCCCGAGAGGCAAACAGAGGTCGGAAAAGGTAAAATGAATTATGAAAAATAACTATGGTACATAAAACCACACATACTTTATAAGACACATACTTTAATAAAATCTTAGAAAAATGACGGTAATGGGCTCTTTAATCATGCCTTTTCATCCCGCCTTGCACATGGCATCTGTCAAACCTGATTTTGTCAAATCAGCTTGTTGCTTCCTAGCCTCTTTCGAACCACCTTACAGCGCAGTTTCTCCTACACCCATCTTTAGCCTTAATGGCTGAGCCAGTGACAGGAGGGTGATACTCATTCACTCTCTCTCTTTCTCTCTCTCTCTCATTCCCTCCCTCTCTTTCTCCCTTTCCCTGAGCCTCACACACCTCACAAATGAAGGCACACTCCATTTCCCGACCCTTGAATGAAGTATCCTTTTCTAATATCTTCTGCACTTGTTTCATGACTGACTGTGCAAATAAGGGAGAAATACTGGAGGGAGGGGGTGGTCTTAGGATGAGCTAGAATTAAAGAAAGGAAAGGAAAGAAATGGAAAGGAAAAGGATGATGGTGAGAGGAAAAGAATGGGGGGTGGGGGGAATGCTGACGCGTGCTCTGGGCCGGACAAGGTTTTAATTGATCGCTCGTTCAGGAAAGAGAGGGAGAGAGAGAGAGAGAGAGTAAATGGGATGGGGGGTGTGGTATGAATGACGAGAGGGAGGGGGCGATGGGGAGGGGGAGTTAATGGAGGGGAGAGGGGCAATCTCTTCGCCTCGGGGTGGATTTATGGAGGATAGAACTGGAGCTCTTTAAAGAGGCCAGCCCCAAGGCTTCTGCTGCTTTTGGCAACAGTGGATTAGGAGGTAAACTCAGACTGCAGCAGCAGAACGTCCAGCATCAGAGCATCTAATGAAGCTGAAGAGGCTGATGAGCTGCTTTGACAGTAGAACTCCAATGAAAGCTGCGCGAGCCTCTCTTCAAACATCCCTGTGTATTTTTATCAGCCTTCTGAGTCATACCAGCTTGCAAATGCTTCACAATCTGTGTGCAGTCGAGCTCTTGACTCCCATTTTGTGTGTCAGCTGAGTGTGTCAGCTGAGCGTGTGTCTGTGTTCAAGCGCTTAAAGTGGAATACATTGATTTCTCATAATAAAAGGGTTGAGAAAGTCATTCACAGTGATTTGGTATGAAATGCTCCATTCTAGAAAATTTTGCAGAGTCAGAATCATTCATAGTGGTGGTGAAAGGATTCTGAAGCATTACATTCATCTAAACACTACATCACTGGATGCTACGGCATGAAATAAATCACTACCAGACAAGATGTTTGGTCCTTGGTGGAGAAGAGGCACACGCAGGATAAGGCAAGGCGAAACAGACTTTAAAGAAAACTGTTTTTCACTTTTTTCACATCATTTTATCATTATTTTATCAAGATTAAAGATATAAATGCAAGGGACACCTAGTGGTTAGGGAGTTGCTGCTACAATCAGAAGGTTGTGGGTTTGAATCCCAACAATGCTAGTGTCACTGTCCCGACACTCTCCCCTCACTGGTGGCACCCCCCTGCTTCATTTGGTGAATGGGTTCAATGTAGAGAAAGAATTTCACATTGTTCACACTGTGTGCTGTGGTGGGTTCATGCTTGACTATACGGGCCCCTTTACTTTACATATAGTTTCACTGGTGGTTTTACATAGTAAATACAGTATATTGGATGTTGTGACCCCTGGATCCTATCACCACCACTGTAAAGAAATGTTCTCAACCTTTAAACATTTTACATCAGACAACTTGGAGTGACTCTACCCCAGAAATGATCAGAAATAATGATGAAATTCTCAAAGAATGTGTGGAATTATCCTTTGACTCATGAGTGCGTGTGTGAGAGTGTGTGTTTTACAGCTGTGTGTATGAGCTGTGCATCAGCGTGACTGTCTCTCTCTGAATGTGCCGTGTCGGCATAATCTCTCAGTCACATTTACTGCACTCAGACAGGGAGAGCAACGAACAGACAGAGAGGAGAGCAGGGATGGGCCAATGTGACACTGGTTAGACAAAATTTAACAAGGTGACAGAGATGCCGAAGATCGTGTGTGTGTGCAGTTGTTTCAGTCGGCCAAGAATAGTTAGTAGAGTGTGAGACAGTGGATATGTGGGCAGGGGGTTGAGAGAGAGAGAGCGAGAGAGAAAGAGTGAGAGAGAGAGCAAGAGAGAGCGAGAGAGAGAGAATGTCAGTGTGTGTACTCTGTTGGACGGCTTGTGATAGAGACCCTCTGCTGTATGTGTCTGTTAACGGTGTCTGACTTGAATCAATTGGAACAACCCTGTGCTCTCTTTCTGTCTCAGTTAACAAGTCTCTCTCTTTCTCTTTCTCTTTCCCTCTCTGTCTCTCTCTCTCTCTCTCTTCCCCCCTCTCTCTCGTCTGCAGTGGAATCCTGAGCTAGACGATCCAGTCATGTGGAACACACTCCAGTCTGCTTAAGTGTGTGTGTGAACGGCTCTTGTTTCTGCAGACACCCACACACTCGGGCCCTCTCTAACCAAACCTGTGACATCCCGTTCATTCTCCCACTTCATTCTCCTAAAACACTCATTAGACAAGTTTCAGGGGATTTGGCTTTTCTTATTTATTGTTGTTGTTGTCATTTCTTAGCCGACCGCACCCCCCACATGACCAAACACCCCCACACTCTGTCTGCGATGGTGATGCTGCTGAACATGATACGGCTGCTGCTTGTCTTGCGATCAATGGATTTTAATTACCGGGGTAAGATCGGCCCAGTCGATAATAATGACAAGGACTGGGCGGGAGGGGCAGAAAGCTGAAGTGAGGGCTGGTGTGAGCAGGAGAACAAGAAGATGTGAGAGGGAGGAATATGCTCTCTGAATATAAGATCAAGAGAAGGACAGAGAACAAGTGAAACAAAAGGGAGAAGGGAGGGGATGAAGAATGGCAGTGGGGTCAGAGTCATTTCTCTAAAGAAAGAGAGAGAGCAGAATGTGGAAAAAAGTAAGGAAATAAGGCAGAAAGAGTTGAAGAAATGTGTGTGTGTGTGTGTGTGAGAGAGAGAGAGAGAGAGAGGGACACATCTTTAAAAGAGAATGAAGGTGACATGACGCGGCAGGGAGAGAGTCTGATTGATATCTGTTGGTTCCTGGGGGAGCTCTCGTTAATGCTGATTGAAGCTCACTAAGTCACCTCCACTCCACCGCTATGATCACACTCAGCCTGCTGGAACACCCCTGTGGAGTGTGTGCTCACACATACATACACAGTACCAGCAGGCACAGATGTTATTTATCTCATATTAAAATCAACCTTCCTTATTTCTTTTTTATTCTTTTTTTGTTTATCATGTTTTGCACAATGTATTACACTCATGATTTGCCCTAACTCTGACTCCGATCTAAACATCTTCTGAGATTTAATCACAGCGCCATGCACAAGCAGGTGGGGAAAAACAATATTAATCAATAATATCTTGTTCCATCTCCCGCTCTATTATATTCATGTCTTTCCTTGTCTGGGCTTTGACTGTATTTAAAATGCATTCTGGCCTTTTTCTTTTTTTTACAGACTTTAACATGTCAGTCAGCCCACTGTGGGTGACCTGAAGAGCGGTAGCTTGTGTGACTCATTTGTGGTTTAGCAGATGAGAATGTATCACATGCTGTGCTGGACAAAATTCAGGCCCAGTTAGGCTCTGTATAATGAGACTCATAGTTGTTTAATGTTCTTTAGAACTGATTATAACTACAGTGTGTTGACGAAGGCATATTGCGACAGAATATGAATTATGATGTTATTAATATGAGGGCAGCAGGTGGCCTGGTGATTAGGGAGGTGTGATCGGAAGGTCATGGGTTCAGATCTCAGAATTGCCAGTGGCACCACTGAGGTTCCCTCGAGCAAGGTATCATCACCACTCACTGCACCCAAGGTGAGTTAAATGCAGAGAAGGATTTTACACTGTTCACGTTTGTGTGCTTTACACTTCACATGGAGAAGAATAACATTGGATGCTGACTCACACATGAGCAATGTGAATCTTTAGATGAAGTGCTAGCCAGTGATAAGAGGAACATCGTTGGACGATGCCATCCCTACACACAAGGCAAATCCAGTCCAGACTGGTCTCATTCGGATTTCCTGCTGGTGGAATAAGCTGCCTAAGCAGACCAGTGCAGCAGAATCCTTCAGAAACCTCCTGAAGACCCATCTGTTCAGAGAACATATCCTCTCCTGATGTTCTATCTTCTCGCATTACTCTTACATAAAGATTTAAACATTAGATTTAGATTTCTCTTGTTCTCACACTGTTCTGAAACTTGAGTGCTTCCTCGTATTGTAAGTCACTTTGGATAAAAGCGTCTGCCAAATGAAAATAATGTAATGTGAAGTGGATCCCCCACAGATCCTCGAGGAGGGACCTACTCCACCCACTGTGGGTACCAGGGTCTGCTGGAGGGCTTGTTTTGTTTGTGGTGGTTTGGGATTTTGTAGTGTCTGTAGGAATTAAGATGTTTGTTATGCCTGAATTCAATATTAACTTAGCCGACATGCATTGTAATTTTTCATAGCTAAGATGAGAAGCAGTGGTGCCATCATTATTGTTATTATTTTTATTTATATTCTGCTTTTTACAACCAATGTTGTCACAAAGCAGCTTTACAGCAGCTTTAGTGGTCTTAGCCACTACTGAACCAAGAGCGACAGAGGTGAATGAAAAACTCCCTAAGGCTGGAGGAAGAAACCTCAGGAGGAACCTACACTCAAAAGAGGAACCCCTCCTCCTCCAGTCGACCTACAAGTGATGGAAAATAAAAGAGATGATCCTAGAGGGAAAACCAACTATAAGAGGCCTTTGTGTACAGACTTAATCACTGCTGTGCAGTTGACAGTCTGTGGCTAATGCTCTATAGCTGCTATTATTATTATTATTATCATTATTATTATTATTTTTATTATTATTGTTATAATAATAATAATAATAATGATGATGATGATTATTATTATTATTATTATAGTTGTTATTATTATTGTTGTTATTATTATAGTTATTATTATTATTATTATTATTATTATTATTATTATTATTATTATTATTATCATCAGTAGTAGTAGTAGAAGTAGTAATAGTAACAAGCTTCATGAAATGGCAGATGCAAATGTATAAAATATATTAATGTGAATTTTCAGTTTGAGCTTATAATTGAACCTCTGACATTTAAGTTTGAGTATGTTACCTTAAATATTACATGCTCATTGTAATGTGGTTACCCAGACACTAGCCAGCTTCTCTTAATAAAATCTTCATGAATAAAATGTAAAGCTTACAGCACATAGATTTCCATCATGTTTGCAGGATTAATACTCATTTTGACCGATTGCTCTTCAAGTTTAAGGTAACTGAAAGATTTTGTCCTGTGTTTACTCTGTGCTAGTCATGTGCTGTGTGGCCAAATGTATGTGGGCACCTGACCATTTAACCAATAGCTTGTTGGCACCAATGCTACGGGCATTATTATGGACCCCCCCTGCCTGTGCGGCTATAACAGTCTCCACTCTTTTGGAAAGACCTTCCATACAGCTTTGGAGTATATCTTTGGAAATTATCGCCCATTTAGTCCAAAGATCATTGATGAGGCCGGATACAGATGGCCTGGCTTACATTCAATGTTCCAATTAATCCCAGTGGTGTTCATTTGGGTTGAGTTCAGGTCTCGGTGCAGGCCACTGGAGCTCCTCCACACCAAACTCGTCAAATAGAGTCATTATGGACTGCTCTTTAGGCACGGGGGAATAGCAAAAGGCTTTCTCCGAACTGTTGCCACAAAGTTGGCAGCACATAAATGTCTGAAATGTCTATGAATGATGTGGCAATAACATTATACTTTACTGGAGCTAAGGGACCTTGCCTAAACCCTAAAACCCCAGATCATTATCTCTCCTCCACCAAACTTTACTGTTGATACTGCGCATCCCAGTAGGCGGTGTTCTTCTGTCATCCAGCAAACCCAGATTCTTCCATCACAGTATCAGTTAGTTAAGAATGATTAATCACTGCAGACAACACATTGCACAGCTCCAGGCTCCCGTGCTGGTGTTAGGCATCAGGCATCATAATCTCAAGCCTGTGTGCAGCTGCTCAGCAATGGAAACCAATGCTATGAGGATCCCAACACACAGTTACTCTGTTGATATCGCTGCCAGAGGCGGTTTAGAATGCAGTAGTGAGTGATGCAACAGAGAATAGGAGGTTTTCCATGCTATGAGCTCTGTGCTTCTGCGTTCATCAGCCTGGTCTGGGGTGGGGTGGGGTGGGGTGTGGTGGTAGTAGCCTGGTGGGTTAAACACTTGCCTGTGAACATGGTGACCACAAATTGAGCAAGACACTTAACCCTCAGTTGCCCCAGGGGGACTGTCACTAATGATCGTAAGTCGGTCTGGATAAGGGAGTCTGCCAAATGCCGTAAATGTAAATGTCTGCTGCTTAATGACTGAGGTTGTTGTTGCATCCAGATATTTCCGTTTCATGATGACCAGGGCAGAAATTTCACTTTCGGCAAATGTGGCCCATTTAAAGCTCTTTGTATGACACATTCTGTGTAAGGAGATTGCATGACTATATGCTAACATATTTATACCTGTTAGAAATGAGTGATTTTGAAAGCCTAAACTCAGTAATTTTCAGTCATTTTTCAGAACAAACATGGATAAAATATAGACGATTTTTTTTTGTTTTAAATACATTGTTCCAAATTAATATTGTTCTCTCTGAGAGCGATGAATAATGAGTTAATAAATAACATACAAGAGCTAGCCGCGTTGCACTGTTACAGAAAAAGTATTTTACTGTAACGTGTTTTGTTGTTCTGTGTTAATCTCAACCCTGTTACAATGTTATTGTTACAAGATCAGTTACACTGTGTCTGTTTCTATTGCTGGGTCCCTGGAACAATAGCAGTACTCCACGCACTGGCAGACAATGCAGAAGCCAGAGCTCCCAGCTGTCATGCACTGTGTGTTTTGTCATGCAGTTGACAAAGATCGTACAGACCAGACATGCCTTTTTCCGTCTGTCTTCACTTACTCTGGTGTTCTGGTGTTCCAACGAGAAATCATTGTGATGCCCATTCTGCTGGAGAAGCCAACCTCCCCTAACCTTGAAATAAAATTCACAGTTGGCTGAACTCAAAAGTTGGCAGCCTTGCAGAAAGTCCTCAGTTTCCTGCAACAATGTGAGTGCTGCATAACATACAGAGAATAAGCCATGGCTCTCAGAGCTGTTGACATTGCCGTTTAAACCTGCACAACCTGTACCAGGTAAACAAAAAAACTTGCAAAAATGTAATGTAAACACTAATGTAAACACTAATGTAAACACTATGTAAATGTAAACACTATATAGACAAATGTATTGGGGCACACCTCTTAAATATTGGCATCTTCGACAACACCATGCTTCCAACTTTGTGGACAAAGAGCTCTAAGGGATCAATTTCACCCTGGATTTCAGTCCTGGACAAAAATTAGATTATACTTTATTTCAGTGTGCAACATGACTACCATAGAAGTTAAGAACTGAATGGTGCAATGTGATCTTCTGTGTTTCAGTTTATGTGTTAATCATCTGTTGTAGGGGCAGCTGGTAGCGTAGTGTTTAGGGCGTGCGCCCTGCGATCAGAAAGATGTGGGTTCAATTCCCAAGACCACCTCTGAGGTACCTTGAGCAAGGTACCGTCCCCACACATTGCTCCCCAGGCACTATGTTTCTGGCTGCCCCCTGCTTCACTTGGTGAACGGGTTAAAGACAATGGTCACTTTCACTTTATATTTTAATGTTGCAAATATTACATAAGGATTTAAAGACAAAATGAATTTTGTAGCCCGCACCATGTCAGAGGAGCGAAGGAAAACATTTTTATGGCATTTATCAGCTGTTTTTAATCCATAGCGACTTCCATTCCCTAACTACAGGGGACAGTCTCCCTGGAGCAACTTGGGGTTAAGGGTCTTGCTCAGAAACCCAGGGGTGGTGCTGAAGGTAGGATTTGAACCCATGACCTCTTGGCCCAGAGGCGAGTATCTTAGCCACCAGTGCCATCTGCAGCGACAACTTATAGCTGATTTGTTTAAAACTTGACATGTATCCTTATGCCTCAGGGCTCCAGACAAAAAAGGAACAATAGGCTCCTAAACACAAAATATTTGGGTGACAAATTATTTTTTAGGAACCATTATCTCTTCAAATGTGATATAAAAAAAAATATATATATTGTCATGCCACATTTTGCCCCCAGTCTTAAAGAGTGTTAAAATGAAACAAGAAATCATGACATGGACTGAATTGTTGCCAAGGTAAAAAAAAGTGTTTCTCATGTAGTTAATGTTTATAGCTGCCGTGCTAGTTTGATAGCATGCTGAACCAGCATTTTATAGTCAAAGCTACCACTTGCTGTTATTAAACCCAAATGGAGGCTTAAACTCATGTGTATACAATAAAATGTTTGTATTTTTTGTCACCCTGATGTATCATGTGAACTGGGAATGTGGTGTCTGTCCTGTATGTCTAAGTGTTTGGGAGCCAAAGGAGCCGAATCATCTTAATGATCTGATCCAAATGATCCGACTCATTAAAAAGAGTCGAAATTCTCATAACTAATCATGTGATAGTGTAGTAGGAACAGCAGACTCAGGTTGACCATGTCTGCACATTGCTGTTGTCAGGGTTCGGGCCGCAAAGC
>JBBPDH010047823.1:0-22198 GCA_037974565.1 Clupeocharax schoutedeni | reverse complement strand
CACACTTATGGGAACTCCTGCTGCAGAGTTGGGAAGAACTTCCTGCCGAATGAACATTGAGACACTGAACCGCTTGAATTTCAATACAAACAAAAAGAAAACATGGGGTGTTCTAAAACATTTGACCGGTAGTGTATATAGATATTAAAATTAAAGGCATTTCCCTATTTCACAATAATAATCAATAAAACTGTTTTATTCATATTAATATTATTAGTGGGAAATACAATACATAGAAAAGTGGAAATTATCTACAGATGAATGTCGGTGTACAGTAAACCCCCAGTCACACGCGGTTTTTTTTTAGAACGAAACCGATCATTTTACTATTTACTATAAATATTCAAAACAACGCAGAACCTGCAAAAAAATAAATATTCTTTATTTTTTCGTGCCAATATGTTGTTTTTTTAAAAACTCATTTTAGTTCTTCTGGCTCCCCGTGCATGGCTGTAGGGCTCTCTCTTACACTGTCTCTCTCTCTCTCTTACACTCTCTCGATATCTGTGTCTCTCTCTCTAGTTCGTGACTTTTCCGGAGCGTGCCCCTCTCTCTCTCTCTCTCTCTCTCGCGCGCGCTCTCTCTCTCTCTGTCTCTCTCTTGTTCATGACTTTTCCGGAGCGCACGTCCTGTCTCTCTCTCTCTGTATCTCTCTTGCTCTCTCGTTCTGGAGTGCATGCATCATCTCTCTCTCGCTCTCTCTTTCTCTCTATCTCTCGCTCTCTCTGTCTCTCTCCTTCGTGACTTTTCCGTATTTAAACCTCGGGTTTATCTTTACATTTTCGTTAATGGTAATGTATTAAACTGTTTAAAAAGAAATTAAAGTGTTCTGGGAGCACACTTTTAAAATTCTCTGGGGGAGAATTTTAATGCATTTTTTTGACCAAAACACAACAACGTGTTTTATCATTATACGCGGGTGCTCGTGTAACATAACCCCCGCGAATAACGGGGGCTTACTGTAAATGCCTCTGCGGTCAGTACCTGAGTGAAGCCGTCAGTCTCAGGGGAGCAGAGCGTCTGATTGGCCAGTTCCAGCAGCTCCTCTGAACTCTCCAGGGCTTTGGTGCATGCGCTCAGCTGGTTCTGAAGGCACAAAACAGTACGGCACAGCCATCAAAACCACGGATTCAGTTAAGTATTATCAATCTATGAAAGATCTGTATGAGGATCTATGTGAAAGCTGCAAAGAGGAACCAACTCCACAATAAGTCTATGTATTTGAACACAATGTCTTTAAAGTCCTTGCTGGTGTAATGGTCAGGTGACCCAGTACTTTTGTCCATATAGTGTATAATTAAACAATCTACAACCGTTCCAACCCTGCAGTCTGACTGATCATAAAGCATTTATCCTGCTCTGATTTAAGACACTGAAACTACTCTGCTGGCAGAAGAAAACACCAAAATGAAAAAAAAACCAAACATGTCTAAAACAACATTAAAGGCTTCTTTGCTTATTATTTGCTAAACTCTTGAATTAAAAAACAACAGAGCATGTTGTGTGAAAATAAAACTAAATACATGCTTCCAGGAAGGCTTTTGTTATTGTGTTAGGCTTCCTTTTATGTCATTTTCATAGAAGAAAAGCAGTTTGAATAAACTAAACTATTTCACGTGTTGGTCTTTTAGAATAAAATCCTTTCTAGTGACACAACTATGTTCCATGTTCTCAGGATAGATTCAGAAAATATAGGGATGTTCAGTTTAACCTATAGGATGATACCAGCATGATTACAGACCACCAGTAGCTTAGTCCAGACAGGCCTGACAAGCTATAAACAGGATTATACACAGCCTGGATAATCCCAGTGGATCAGTTCCTGCTCACAGCACAGTCCAGCTCCTAGTACCAGCACTCCTCAGCCAGCTGGGGCCTTTTCACTTTCCAGGTGTATCCACTTAACCGCCTGCATACTAAAACCTCAGGCCCACTAATGACGAATTCAGATATATTCATTATTCAGTATATTCATTATCAGCAATTATCCGGCTTGCTATAGAGAAGACAAAGAGACATATTCAAAGAGTAGATGCAGTACATTTGCATCTACACACATACAAATGAATAAGCAACTACAAAGGATTGTGTTCAAATCATAATGACCATTAAACATTAGCATTCTTTATGCGTCCAGTTTGAAATTCCGCTGTAAGTACTTTATTCATGAAATCTAAACAATCTGATCAAAAGTATTGGGACAATTACACCAACAGGGCCTATAATTCAGTCGAAACAGAACAATTAAATGCATTTTTACGCAAGACAACATCAACAGTTGCAGCCTTTAAGTTCATTTCTTTTGGCAACAATCATGTTAATGAAACGCAAACACAATTGAACTGATGAGAGCAGTTTTAGTATAATAGAGCCAGCTCCAGAGATTCAAAACTAACATTCTCCCTAAATTGGCAACCAATTGTCTTACAACAAATGATTTTAATATCAGGTATTAATTTGAACATGAATACTACAATTCAAATACAAATAGAGAAAGTGATTTACGCTACGAAATAAAAATGTCTGAAGTGCCACAACAGCACTGATTCACCTCAGCGGGTGATTATCAAAGCTCTTCAGCAACTCAAGCAAATGTGTCAAAGAATAAATAAAAAAACACTAAAAAGTCAGGATTTCCATCCCTTGCCTCAGCCTTATTTGAAATGGAGTACAGTAATCCCCCAGGTTTATGTGGATCAGGAGTTTTGGATTTTTTTGAGAACTCATAGTTTTATCCAGAAATCCCCACAATAACGCGGAAACTGCAAATATCCTCTGCCTTTTTTTGCTTTTTTTGTGGCAATAAATATATTTTTCTGGATGTTTTCACACAAGTGGACCCGTTCACCTTGCTGCTGTGTCCCAATACTTTTGTGTCGTGACATTGGGGAAAGCACTCAGACACTTCAAGCTCCACAGTTCGATTGCTCTCCAGGAGACCTTGCCAACGAGCCCTCCTTTGTATTTTTTGCCCGAGTTTTATTCCCCGAAAACCGTTCACCTCGTCGCGGTGTCCTAATACTTCCGAGGCCTGGCCCTCCAGTAGTAAATTCACAAGAGAAACAGAACGCCTCACCTGTAGTTCGTATGTGCGGCTGGCCCTCTCCTGTTTGATCCTGGTCACCATGCCCTCCTTCAACTCATCAAGAACGGCATGCAGCGAACTGAACTCGGACTCCATATCCTCCTGGACACGAGTGGAGTTTGCCTACATACACACACAAATCACGACAGAGGCATGATGCCAATTAGAACAGCTTTGGCTCAAGGCCAGGCACTTTATGCGGCTGATGCCAGTTTGCATTACAACGTTCTGGTTGGCCACTGCAGTTTGAAGCTGCTCCATGTAACTGAACACGAACATTAATGTTTCAATTATGTGAGTTAGAAGATTAAATTGTGCTTTGGAACTTCAGGTACTGAGTCTGATTTGTTGCAGTTCTAATGTTGTATACTACAACTGAAATAAATCTTCCAATACTCTAAAAAACCTAAGTATGCTCTTCACTGGTCAGGATGATCACAGTACACATTTATTAGGCTCATTTGCGTATTGCGAACTGCATATCATCATTTCATAGACCAACAGTGTGATAACATGCACTGTGCAGGTCTAATAGTTACAAACGACCACACAGCTGACCAGGGAAAAAGTGCTATTGATTCTTCACTTATTTCATTGAACAGGTTAGGTTACGTACCTCCAAGTTCTGCAGACTCTGCTTCAAACAACAGATGAAGTTCTGGATCTCTTCATTTTTAAGAGCCAATGTGGTGACAATCTTCCGGAGCGACTCCTGAAACACACGTGTAAAATCAGGTCCCATTCAGTTCCACACGTGAAGTACTAGCCAGTAGCACAAATATAATCGAATATCACCATGAAATGTATAAAGCAACATTAAAAGAAAGTTCCCAACCTCACACATATTTTCAGTGCTAGATTAAGATTAAACCTGCACTAAAAAAGGGTTCCCAATGGAGAATCAGTACTCAGGACTTTGTCCAACATTAAGACTAAACCAAGCCTGGGAAAGAATGATCAAAAAATGAGGTGAAAACTCTTAATAAGCACTTATATGAGCAAGTCTGCTTAGCTACAAAAACGGTCATAACCTGACTAGGCATTCTGAAGCAGCATGCAGCATTTTGGTGCGGTCAGACTCTGCATTCATAATTCAATAATCTTGGCTTCCTCTGGTTGGACATTAGAGGGAGCTCATTGTTGTATTGTAGAGAATCTGTAGTCCACTTCCCAAGTCTAATACAGTGTTTCCCTTCTCTAACACACTTGATTCAACTCATCAAATAATTCCCAAGCCCTTCACAAAGTTAAAATTAAGGTGATGGAGCAGGAAGACACTAGACTGTACAGAAACAGGCCAAACAGGAGGACACTGTTGTAATATAAAATATTATATTGTGGGACATTCCTGGTGCACAAACATATGTATGGAGTTGGTCCCCCTTTGGAGCGATAACAGCTTCCACTCTTACACTTCTTCGGTGAGAATGTGTGCCCATTCATTCTGTGGAGCATTTATAAGGTCAGGCACTGATGTTGGATGAGAAGGCCTGGCTTGCAATTTCCATTCCAGTTCATCCCAAAGGTGTTATATAGGATTCAGGTCAGGGCTCTGTGTGGGCCAGTCAAGTTCTTTCCCACCAACCATGTCTTTACAGACCTTGCCTAGTGCACTGGGGTACAGTCATACTGGAATAGAAAAGGTTCTTCCCCAACCTGTGTCTACAAAGTTGAAAAGATGGTGTTGTCCAACATCTCTGGGTTGGCTGAAGCATTAAGATTAAAATCACTTTAAGTTAGGGGCCTAGACCAAACGCTGCATAACAGGTGTGTCCCGATACTTTTGTCCATATAATGTAGTACTTGACAGCTAAATGTGTGATTGCTACACATTGTTCAAAGTCTCTTTATCTATCATAACTTTTTATATTGTAAAATGTTAACTTAAATATACCACGCTGATATATTTAGAAGATATGTGATATTGTCATTTATGAATATGGCCCAGATCTGATGTTCCCAGTGAGCTGAAGCTTTAAATAAGGATATGTGCAGTGGGCCACAGCTTGAACAAGAGATCTAATGTTTACTACAGCTAAAGCCTTCACATAGTGTTACAGTCTATATTTGAGCATTTACAAAGTGGTAAGGACGAACAGTTGGCTCTGTCTGTTGTGCCTGTTAACCTGTGAACCGTTCCCACGTACACACAGGGCGTGTGCTGTGGAAAAGGACCTCCAAGCTGCTGAAGCCCACCCGCTTTGATATTCTTTGTTATCTACAAAACGACCACGACCTCAGCCTTCGCTTCACGGTTCAAAAATATTAATTATACCTTCTGCTCGTCCATGGTAGCGCCACCGAGAGTCGGTGTGGGATGTTTTGTTGAGTTTTTTCCCCAGGTCCTCTGTGAACGTACAGCTCCGTACAGTCTCTCCGGTACTGATGCTGCTGCTACAGAGCACTGCATCTTCTACCGAGGCCACGGACACTGTGCTGTACGCATGCGCGAACTAAGGACTGCTGGGTAATGTCGTTTTCGTCTATCGTGGGACTGTGGGGATGGGCGACACGAGTTTATTTCGATCCGACACCAAGCACACTATACAAAGGTATTGGGACACACTTGTTTTCTAGTTTTTGGGCTAGGCCCCTTATTTCCAATGAAGGGCAATCTTAATGCTTCAAGACATTTTGGAGAATGCCATGCTTCGTCTTTGTGGAAAGAGTTTGGGGGAAGGCTTTTTTCTATTCCAGCCTGACTGTGCCCTAGTGCACAAAGCAATGTCCATATAGTGTACCATTAAGTTAATTTTTTATCTAATACCAAGTAAATACAATGGCTTGTATCCAGATAGTTTTGGGAGTATTTTGATGCATGGAAAAAGCAGTGGAAAACCAGTAAGTGTGAACACTGACAGCTTTAAAAATCCATTTACCTCTAATCTCAATACATACCAACATTTAATGATGAACCACATTTGAATTGACATTTTTTAAAGTATAAGTTCTTTAATTGTTAATATTGAATTCACTCCTTTCTTTTGTTGAAGTCCCAATAATCTCAATGCTGTATTAAAAATATAGATATGGATACACACACACACACACACACACACACACACACACACACACACACACACACACATATATATACACTCACCTAAAGGATTATTAGGAACACCATACTAATACGGTGTTTGACCCCCTTTCACCTTCAGAACTGCCTTAATTCTACGTGGGATTGATTCAACAAGATGCAGAAAGCATTCTTTAGAAAGATTTGTGGGATGCACATCCAGGGCACGAAGCTCCCGTTCCACCACATCCCAAAGATGCTCTATTGAGTTGAGAGCTGGTGACTCTGGGGGCCATTTCAGTACAGTGAACTCATTGTCATGTTTAAGAAACCAATTTGAAATGATTCGTTGATTAGATAATTGCATTAATGAGCAATTAAACAGGTGTTTCTAATAATCCTTTAGGTGTGTATATATACACACACCTGTTTATGAAGTCATGCAATTTTCTTAAACAGTTATTGACTTTTTGGGGAAAAAATGCATAAGTTTGAATTTTTAAAAATAGTTCTTTAATAAGAAGTGTATTTTTCACACATTCAAAGCACATTCATAATCTAACTTCCTGCTGTGCATGTGCTTTTTGTGATAAGAGCTGATTATTACTGTGAAAGATTTTCATAAATAGATATCACCACATTTTTTGCCTTCATAATTAAAACATCTATATTATATATTATACAATATTATACAATATAATTACGAATAGAAAATTATTCCATAATTACTACGCATAATCCATAGTAAAACACTAAAAAAGGATGGTTCTAGAAAGCCACTGTTCATCAGTAAATATACTGATACAAATGTGTATTTCTAGAGTACATATACATGAATCTAAGGGGGGAAAACAGAAATACATAGAAATGCAGTTTTGTCTGTTAGGCCTGAGAAATGTGTAAAAGGCATCGCTATTGGGTTACATTTTAACATGCAATTTTCTCAAACCACAGTGATTTCTATGGTCTCAACATCTTCTATAAGTTTTTGGATGAGTGCAAGGTTTGACATCAGGTTGATGTGTCCTTTTGACACTAGTGCGGCACACAGTGGTAGAATTTCAGCCAGGCTAAAGGGTAGCTAGATAAAAGGACAGGATTACCAGACTCTGTGCTTATGGACCACTCCACAAAATGATCACTTACTGAGCAATTAGTTAACGTGCTTAAAGCCTCCCAGCACGGCTGTGTCCTCTGAAACACCTGTTCTGCTGCCCACATCCTTGTTTTAAAAAAAGCTGAATGGATGTGAGAAGAAAGAGCGCTGTTGCTCGATTCTTCATGCACCTGACACCCACCACTTTAATCTCTACTGTCTCTGGAATAATGAAGGAGACGTGGTGACTGCAGCATGTGACAGGATCACTAACAGCAGGTTGAGGAGTAAGAGGGGTAAGTGGATCTCAATGGTGGGAGTCATGACCCTGGAGGATCTCAGACATAGTAGCTGTGGTGACTGTAGAACTCATGGATCTTAGATATCATCTGTGGTGACAGTAGAACTGCAGGAGCGCTGATGTAGTAGTTGTGGTGACCGTGGAGCTGCAGGAGCTCATTTGTGGTGGTTGTGGTGGCTAAAACTGCAGGAACTCGGTTATGGTAGTTGTGGCACCTGTGGAACTGGAGTAGCTCAATTATATTTGCTATGGGAACTGTACAAATGCATAAGCTCAGCGGTGGTAGTCATAATGACAGAGGAGCTGCAGGAACTCAGTTATGGTAGCCGTAGTAAATGTAGAATTGCAGTAGCTGGGTTGTGGTTGTCGTGGTGACTGTGGAACTTCAGGAACTGAGTTTTGGTAGTTGCTCAGTTGTGGTAGAAGCAGCTCAGAAGCGATGGCTGTAGGGGTCACTGAAGCGGAAGGCCTGGATCTCGTTGACAGTGGAGAGGAGATCCCGCATGCGTCTGGCCCGTCGCTCTTCCAGCACCAGCCTTCGAGAGCGCTCTCGGGCAGCCTGCTGCTCCACACGCTTTTCCATCCGCTTCCGCCTCAGCCACCTGCGCAAAAACACACGCCTTTTCAGACTGCATGCTCCAACAACACCCACCGATGAAACACAGTGGCACCTAGGTGCATATTTTCATTGTTCCATTTGAAATTCTAAATAATAATTACAAACAATATTATCGGACAATTGATCAAATCATCAAATAAGAAAACATCTTTGAAATATTTGTACGAATTTCTAAGTGCCACACCTAGGCTTTAATGAAATTAATATGATCTATATAACCAATATTGGTCTGTGTTTTCACCCACTTGCATCCTTTCCTGGTTAATTATAGTCCCCCAAGATACAAACAGTGTAAAATGGCAGTTAAGGTTCACTGGTGTACAAAAAATTAGTTTTAATGGCACAATAAAGGGTGTATATTTTCCCTTTTTTATCATTTAGACATTGTTTATACAATTAGAATTAATTATAGAATTAGTGCAACTACATGGTACAATCATGCTCTCTGACTAAAATTAGTGGTCACTCACAGTCTGAAGGCATTCTCACATTCCTCTGGTCTATGGATGTAGATGTTGGTCTCCTGCTCCAACCTCTTCATCTCCTCAAGTTGCTTTTCCTTCAGTTTCTGCTCATGCTTTCTCTGCAGCCACAACTTAAACGCCTCCTCTGGGTTGCAGCACTCCATCTGCAGGGACGCTCACCACACACAAAGACACAAATTCCATTAAAATAATATACATTCGATTATTTATCTTTTTTATTCAAAATGAAAATCTTTAACAAAAATTAATTTAGTTTGTTATATGTCTTTATTTATTGTCTTTATTCCTCTACCCTGCAGATGTTTGTGAATTCAGTGTGATTTTAATATTGCTTAATCAAAATGACATTAAATTGACGGTAGTGCAAACCTTTTATTTATTTGAGTTGAATACACTGGAAAAGATGATAAATATATATAAATATATCTATATATAAATATATAAATAAATATATTCATAAAAATATATATAAAATATAATTTGCACAGAGCATATTTTCTGTAAAATTTTCTGCTTACATTCAGCAAACTAACAAAATCTATGAATTAAAATATGCAGAAGCGTGCTCTCTCCAGAAGATGTGTACCTATTTTCAGAGTCTAAAACTTTTGCATTAAAATCAGAATCTGCTTGATGTCAAATAAGGGTCAGAGATTTGTGATGTAGTGAATTGTTTCCGAATCAAATCCGGCTGTTTAAACCCCTATCATAAAAAGGCTGTCATGAAGACATACTTAATACTGAACAAACATAAATGCATCTTTTATACAGTTATAGTACATTTGGGCAGTGTGATTTTGCATCACGCTGATTTGTTCACTACAGCAGGTTGTCAGCATTCATTGAGGTCTGAGAAATGTGTGTAAGAATGGACTTTGCAGGTTGTTAATGTGCTGGTACCCTCTGCTGGACACACCTTGCAACTCATCTTCTCCATCTCCTGAGCTCTGTGCACTCTCTTCTCCTCGTGCAGCTGCTGCCTCTTCTTCAGGAGCCACGCCCGGAAAGCTATCTCATTCTCCTGACGTTTCTGCTCCTCTTCCTCACGCTTCCGCTCCTCCTCCTGCCAGCCAGAAAGAGGAAACATAAGGAAAATATTAATATGGGAATAATCTTAATGGAGGACTATTATGGTCAGCGGGTAGCTTTTGAATATTTTTATTATCGTTTTGGTTTATTCTACAATAATTGTATTACCTTGTATATTCAAATGCTTCCAAAACAGAGTGTATATACAGATTCAAGCCCTGGAGCTTCAAAGCTACTGAAGCAAATAAGAAATAGAAGCTTATGTACACCAATTAGCCTGATGCAAACCATAAATCATCATGCGCTCGCCTTAAATCATGTAGCTTTTTGGAATTTTGACAATTATTTACATAACAGAATGTCACATAATGGTCAGAGAAAAGAAAGAAAGTGGTAAATCAGGGAAGAAAGGGGGGCATTAACAATTTATGGTGTTAGAAGCCTGAAAACAGGCGGAATGAACTGCTAGCACCAAAAATATGTGGGAAAATCAAACATAGCTGCATTCATAGGCTGATTATTCTTAATTAAACCACAACAAACAGTGACCCGTGTCTTTGGCTGTAGACTTTCAAGGCAATTTATCTCGCTCTCTCTCTCAATACATTACCCATTTTTTAAACAATCAATACCCAGCCCCCTATCAAACGATCGAAAATCTGAATACACTACAACCAATATTTCAAAAACTATAAGAGGAGAAGAGTCACCAAATTCCGGCTATAAAAGGAATAATAATAAGAAGAATTAAAACTAAAACTTAAAAAGAGCGATGATTCATTATAATCATAAGATAATCATTCGCCCTCTCCAGGGATATTTATTCCACAGGGGTGCCCACCTCTTTAGCCATCCTCTCTCTCTTCTGCTGCTGCTTGGTCAGTAGCTCCTTCTGCTGTGGTGAAAGGGTAAAAGTGGCATGTGTTGGAGCTCCATTAGCGGACTGGACCCTGCGCTTGCTGCTCAGCAGGCCCCCTGCTGCTCTCTGAGTGTGGCTGGCTGAGTTTGGTCGTGCTCGGGGCCGTGATGGAGGTTTAGGAATGTGAAGAGGCTCCGTGGCGTCAAGTTTCAGAGAAGAAGAAGGACTTTTGCTGGTTTCTGAGCCTCGGTGGTTGTTACTATAGGAACTAGGTAAAGGTGGAAGCAGCAGGCCCTGGCTCTCCACCTCTTTCAGACTGACTAGATCAAACTTTCCATCCTTCTCCACAAGCACCCGTCCCTCCTTTGCTCCTTCTCTCCCTCCGTCTAGTGGAGAGATCTTCAGCTTCAGCATCTGACCAGACACGTCCCTGTCCACCTCAGAGTCCACCTGTCAAAAAATCAAGACAATCAACAAGCAGGTGGCAGCCAACAACACAGCACCCAGGGAGCAGTGTGTGGGGATGTAACTTTGCTTAAGGGTACCTCAGAGGTGCCACTGACAGTTTTGGAATTTAAACCCGCAACCTTCTGATCTTGTTCACAGATGAGATGTCTCAGAGAAAGGTGTGAACGCTGAGTGTGGTGCCTTAGACCACTCTGCTATCCTGATTCACCAAAAACTATGCAGTCAAGATTCCCACATTTGGGAAATTGGCAGAGGACATCCCAACCAGAGTGCGGCGGCTCAACCACCTTCCTGCTCATGGTATCTCCCCTCCCAGGGTTTTATATACCAAAGCCAGTTAAACATTATTTTTACACAACCATTGCTTAGTTACTCTGCATTTAAGACTTTTATTAACTTCTGAATGATCCGATTGATAATGTGCCTTCCTCAAAAAGCATTTTTTTTCTGAAACTGTCCAAACTGAAATCCTCTGGAAAACAACACAAAACTGGACGGTCAAATGAAACGGTGTGTATGGTGACGACTTCATTGCCATTAGGATTTCGAAATGTTTTTAATCTTACTATTAAAATATGGACTCTTGTGACACTTTAACAATGTTAAAATGGAAGGTTAAACCCTTTCATTTTAAAAAGCAGAATTCTTTTTTTATTTTATTATTATTTTTTTTTATGCCACTTTCCTTAATATATGCCCTATAAAAAAGCAAAAAAAAAAAACCAAAAAAAAAAAAACCATTGAAGTTTCTTACCTGTGGTACAGCAGAGGACATGCCAGAGCTGGCACTCTCTGAGCGGTTTGAGCTGTAGTCTTGTGCCGGCACCACCAGGTCCACCAGTGTGTCTTTAAAGTGCAGCCGCCTGCGACGCGTCTGGTCTGGAGCCTCCTGGTCCTGCAACTGTCTATTGGCCTGCTCTATTTTCTGCAGCATCAATTTTTTTTCCTCCTCCAGCTCTTTATCATCCTCAGCCTGCATTGCAGCAACTGATGAGACAAATCAACAGATAGATAGATTAACAGACAAACAGACAGACAGACAGATAGACAGACAGACAGACAGACAAACAGATAGATAGACTGACTGATTGGTTTAAATGTACACACAGTATAGCAACAAATAGCAAAGCTCAAAAGACAATAAGATCATATTGAAATATTCACTGTCAGAATCAAACACTCCCTCCAGTGGCTCCATGGGCGTTGGCCATCTTTCTTCCTCTTCATCGTCATCTGTGACCCTCTCACCCAGCCCATCATCAGCTTCCCTCACTCTTTTCTCGTCCTCCTCCAACTCTCTGTCTATCTGAGCTTCAATGTCTTCATCATCCTGTAACAGCGAACAGTGGCTTTAACACTTTAAAATCCGAGGAACACCACAATTCTTAAGGAGACTATTTAAAGCATCATGAAATCACAAATAATTGTTTTTGTTCAAAAATCTGTATTATTTATTTATTATTTATATAGTATTTACAGAGAATAAGCAGACCATGCACCAAGCTTTTTTCATTTCTGTTTTAAAAATAGGCTGGTTTTATTTTGGCCACCAAATTGTGCAAATACGTTTATAGAATAATATTGCAATTCATTCTACATTTCAAAATCAGACAGCTGTACTGGAACCACAAGAATGATTCACCGCAAAATGCTGATAGAATTTGGCACAAGAAGTTTTAAATAAATGAATTAAGTTAACAAGAATAACATGAAGCATCAATGTAAATAGTTTTTCAAAAGATCTATCTGTCCCTTTACTTTATCCCTTTACTTCACATTTTAACACTGCAGACTTCAAGGACAATACTCTTTCTGTGTCTGGGCTGTCCTGTCTAACCAGTGGAGGTGGTGAGATGTTGCATTAGCCTACTTCAGTCAGAGTGAATGCTGTCAAAGTACAAAACAATATACCAACACACATAAGTCAACACCTTCATTTCAGAACAGCGCATTGGTAAAAATGTTACAAAATTCAGAGAGAAAGAGTTCTGAGTCTTTCTCTCACAATAGGCATATATAGATAAATATTTACAATAACTGGCAGGAGTGTGATCCAAAATAAATAATAAAGTGACTGAACATCATTTGAAAAAAATTTTTTTGATTTAATTATCTTTTTTTTATTATGTCGTCATACAGTTTATATCTTTCATTCTATTATATTATACGGTGACCGAGAGAGCTCAACGCGCTGCAACTTCAGAAAACACATGCAAACAGCAAGAAACACAACAAATTAAGCAAACGTCTCCATCAGTTTGACAACACAGGCACTGCAAATACAGAAATTCTCACAATCCAACCAAACACAGAAACGCACTGCAAACACACGAACACGCTGCAAATAGCAGGGACCAGAACGGAAATATTTCAGGGGGACCTCAAAAAGTGACGAACCCATCTGGGACCTGATTATTTGTTCAGTGGCTTTTGGTCAGAGCAGACGTGTTGTCCGTGAGTTTTTTTTTGTTTATTTTAACAACCTGATCATACAATTCATTAGTCTTTTGGATATTATTAGACTAATTCGACGAATCACACATAACTGTGGAATGTTATTAACTTAATTGCCAATAAATATCTAAATAAATATATGCAAATAAATGTAACTTTCAAAGTTCAGGACAACACCTCTGCTCTGACCAAGCTGAACAAATAATCAGGTTCCAGATGTCATTTTTTCGTGACTTTTTGAGGTCCACCTGAAACATTCCGTTGTGGTCCCTGTTATTTGCAATGCGTTCGTGTGTTTGCCGCGCGTTCGTGTGTTAGGTTGTGTTGTGAGAATTTGCAGCGCGTTTCTGTATTTGCAGTGCCTGTGTTGACAAACTGATGGAGACGTTTTCTTAATTTGTTATGTTGTTTTCTGTTTGCATGTGTTTTCTGAAGTTGCAGTGCGTTGAGCTCTCTCGGCCACCATAATATTATTATATTTGCACCTCCATTAGTTTGTACATGTATTTAATAATTGACATTAGATACTGAATAATTTATAATACATAAAAAAAGTTTAAGGCTCATGTGAGGCAACTATGGAGGTGTATGTTCTGAAAACAGAAACAGATACATAGAACGTGTGTATTTAATAATGAATAGTCATGAGGTATTAAGAGGCATGAGTCTCTGAGTGAAAGTGTGTGTGTGTGTGTGTGTGTGTGTGTGTGTGTGTGTGTGTGTGTGTGTCAGCAGGATGGATTTCACAGACAGAGCCATGTGCTCAGGTCAGGAACACACTCAGACAGGGAAAGTTCAGCATATTATTCTCATGAGCTTCACACTCACACACTCACACACCTGATCCTCACTCTTGCTCTCCTCGCTGATCAGCCAGTCCAAATCTTTTTCAAAGTCGTCCTCGTATTCCTCCTGAATATTGCTGCTCACAACCACACTCATTTCTCCTCCTCTCTCTCTCTCTATCTCCCTCCCTCTCTCACTTCACTGAAAGAGACAAATGTAAAAAAAAAAAAAAGAAGTTTAGGAAGCTGGCTCTGGTTATTTCTGCTGCAAACGTACACAGTTAAAAAAAGAAAAATAATGAACCCAGTTTTGCCAGAATCATAGCATGACAGAATGACTGGACTGGCTACGTAGTTACTTGAAGTATATAAGCAGTTAGTACATTAATATTTAAACATATTAAATATTCTGAATCTGTTCAGTGGTTTCTTGCTTTTAAGGTTATTAAAATGGTATGTTTTCAACTATAAGAAAAAGAAAGGTCCATAATTGTTTTTTTGTTTTTTTTTTATTTTTTTTAGTTTTACATCTGAGGTCAGATTAGAAACTAAATAAATGCAGAGCTTCCCAGCATTCATACGAGCTTGCTGGTTTCTTTTTTATTTGCACCAGTCGTTGTCAAATAAAGTCAGTTTGGGGTTGAACTTCATGCTAAAGGTTAGGTCTGGATGCATCATATTAATCCTGATTGTATTGTCATTTTCCATTCCAGTCTGTATCACTAGTATAAAGGAAAACAATGGGTTATGGACTTTGATCAGCTTTTGATTAGAGAAACCCAAACGCAAAAGACAAACTGCCCAATGCTTCACATGGTGAACAGGTTAAATGAAGAGAACAATTTTGTGCTGTTCACATATGACAAATAGACACATATCATACAGCACCTCCTCTTCCTCTTCCAGCTCTAGTTTCATTAGTAAATTATGCCACAACTGAAAACATTCATTATTTTTTCATATTTATGAATATGTCATATTTTCATTAATATATTGTGAGTGTATCGAATGGTTGATCCCTGAATCGTTTATTAAACCAAATTATTATACCACTATTTTCTGTGATGACTATATGCAGCTATATGGTGTTATCAGTTGTGGGTTTACAAAGGTTAATGTAGCTTAAATATTTTACTGTTCATAACTTGTAATTTCAAACATAGCGCTGCTCACATTTAAGTAGTCCCTCAAAGAATCAAACTATTAAAATAAATTATTGTAACTAACTCAAAACATATGTTCAACCAGATGATATATTATTATATTTGGTGAACTTAAAAATATGAAGGTGTATGATTTCCTTAATTAATTATAAGCTAGAAGTTTGTTCTAACGTATGCAGGTTTGCATTGTTGTGGTTAGTATAAAGTTATTCCATTCATAATTGACTATGCAAATTAAAGTAAAGCACTTGGCTATATTACTTACATTCAAAATCATGATATTTTCCAATTTTGTCACAGTACAACAAATATCTATCAGATCACAGATAAATTAGCATCAACTACCTTAATGATATAATGGTTCTGTTTCTGATATTTATGTCATTTTTACGTATTTTAAACCAACTGTCAATCACAGCAATCAGTCAATAATATACACTTAACTGACACTCTTCTAGAAACCTACATTAGTGGATAAACACCACTATGTGTATGTGTATGTGTGTGTGTGTGTGTGTGTGTGTGTGTGTATGTGTGTGTGTGTGTGTGTGTGTGTGTGTGTGTGTGTGGTTCTCCGTGGGGTCTTAATCCTCCCAGGATGATTGAAACATACACCAACTGGCTGTTTTCTTCACCAACAACTAGAAATAAAACACTTGTTCTTGTGTTAGCTGAAGCTAAGTCAGTGCGTTTGTTTATGTTAATTGTAACTGGCAGGAGTGCGTGCGCGCGCACACACACTCACACACACACACACACACACGCTCCACATGACTGGGGTCACCTTGCTCACCTGTAAAGAGGAATGTTGGTCTGAGTTCTGCAGTATTGTGAGAGAATGCCAGAATGGAGAGCTGTAGGGCTCAGCCTGCTCACCTGCGTGTCAACACTTCACCTTTAATCCCCACCAGCCGCCTGAAACAGGTGTCGCCATGGAGACGCAAAACACCATGCCAGCGCGCAGGCGCGAAGTGCAGGCTTCATTCACAATGCCCGTATAGAAACACATCTAACTGATCACAAACTTAGATAACCCCCAGAACTGCACAGAGAACCGTATTACAGTAATGATATATTACAAATATTAAACAGAATTTTTAAATGTTACAGCTATGTATACATACGTATACATACGTTTCTCATGGGGGTAGTAGTCACATGCTGACGAGACTTCATTTTCCCACTAGAAGTCATTATTCATAGCAGTTTAATATATGGTTTTTTTTTACTGAGACAAGTATATAAATTGCCCCCCATATAAGAAGCCTACAACTCTTTAAAAGAGAGCACAAAATATGTGCTGAAATAACCAGGAAAGACCGTTTCCTAGTCACACAAGTGGGTCATTTGCATTGTCACATCAACAAAGAGAACAGAACAAAATTAAGTAAAAGCAGCGTAAAGATATATATACATTTATGTGTGTGGGTGTGTGTGTTTTAAATTTACTTAATCTGTGTTTGTGTAAGAGTACAGTGCCTGTTACAGGAAGCCCATTATCCTAAACAGGGTTTATTTATAATCCCAGATTAGCACATTTGCCTTAGTCTTTTTTTTTACTTAAATAGCAAATCTTCGATTATAGTTTATTAGATTAGGTTACAGTCAGTTATATATATTTTACTTAAAATCAATGTGAAATTGATAAAGGTTCTGAAAAGCACGGTGACGCCGCTATAATACTGGAAAAACTACATTCCGCATAATGCAGCTCTCGCTGAGCCTGCGCAGTGCGTGAGAGAGTGGACACGCCCACAAACGTGTAGAAATCAGACATATACGTGCGAAATAACACGATTCTCAGGAATTTGGACGTGAGACTGGCTTTTAGAGGAGTGGGACCTACTCGCTGGGACGTTTGTGCTTTCAGGGGTTCACAGATATGTCATCGTTCGTCTTGTGCACCTTAAGCAGGACTTTAAGGTCCACGGCGAGACTTTGCAATGTATGTAAAGTGGATCCACACTTACCTCCGTCCCGGGCTGTGGGCATGAGGAACATGTCATATGGGAGAATTGTGAATGGGACAAGTGGGAAAAGGGTGCTTTGGGTGACTGGAGGAGCAGCTGCCGTGGCTGGATTTACAGTAGCCGGGTTAAGCCACTTTCAGCAGGCTGAGATGGCAACTAGGAGGGAAATGATTAAGGTAATGTGCACATGAATGTGTTATAATACCTAAATATCCTTTGTATACCACTGTCAGATTATAATTAAGTTCGAAATCTGTAGTACCCAGTAAATGACACGTGCTGCAGTTAACCGTCTCGACCTGGATATCATATTTTGTAAAGTGTAATGAAAAACCTACAAAACAGCATGTCAACAAGTACATCACTTTTTTTTATTATATCATGGATGTAATGGCCATTAACTATCAAATATATTGCTAAGTATATGGTTAAAAGTGCCAACCCTTGTCATGTTATGTCAGTACCACTGGACACCAATAATAAGTGTTTTACCAGCTGATTTTTATTATTTTTTTGTTTGTGGAGAAGGATGAGGAGGGAAGTGTGGCAGAGCGGTGCAAGATGTTCATGTCTCCACCGGTCACTCCTATGGAGCTGCTGGAGAAGAGGAAAGGAGAGATAAGCACCCGGATGGAGATGCTGATCATGGAGACACAGGCTGAGTTCTGCCGGGCGCTGGAAAAAGTGGACGGGGGAAGGTTCAAGGTAGACCGGTGGACCCGAGAGGAAGGTAAGGAACACATTCCAAACTGGAGATTGTGTTTGCCTAAATAATAATAATAATAATACTAGCATACTAACTAATAGTAGTTGTTGTTTTTAACGTGTATAATGCATAGTTTTTTGTCAATTATTAATACACAGGAAGAATAGATCTGAGGGTGTACTTTTTCTGAAAGAAGTCAATAAAACAGTTCTTCGCAACTGCGGTGAAGGAAGAAGTTGAGTGTTGGGTAGATAGGAAAAGGGAGTATTAAAAGTTGAAATTGATACAAACACACATACACAGACAACCTGCTTTAAGAGAAATAATAAACATGTTTTATCTTAGCTTAAAGACATCGTCTAAAAGCAGCTTGACAAGTCGGTACAAAACTCTCAAGAGCGTCATTAAGAGAGTCAGCGTCAGAGCCACTGAGAGGAACTGAGACTAAAGAAGAACTCTACCTAATGCTGTATTTATTTTCAGCAGTGCCATTTTTCTCAGAAGACAATTAGGATTATAAACCATTTCAGGTCTTTTTTTGAGCTAGCCTAGAACTCTGCCTGGACAGAGACACTTGTTTGCACCCACAAAGCACCAACTATTTAGTGTGATAACTGTTAATTCAGCCTAAACCCACAAAGAAGAAACTCTTAAAGGAACCAAGACTCAAAATAATAAACATCCTAAGAGCACAAGAAAGAACCACTAGAAGGAACCAAGACTAAAAAGTGTCTCATTCTTCTCTGGGCCACACCAGAGGATATTTATTAGAGCTATTAGCATGTTATTATTCTCCATTACATAGTCATAGTGTGTTAGCAGTTTCACAAGAGGCATGGAGGTTAAGGTTCATGGTCAAAAGTCGTGCTTGATATGTGTTCAAGTGGAAATGATAAAACATCATTGTTCTATTATTTCCAATTATGTCCAGCATGAATGCCAGTGCTATGGGATTGCTTTACACCCTACTCAAGACTGGCATTGTTAAGAAAAGGCCTGTATTGAATAAGAAACACTTTGAAATCCTGCCTCATTGGCGATGCATGCCGTCATTGAGTTGGATAACGACACAGATTCCGATTAAATAGCTTCTTTATACTCATTGTTTTGTGTAAAGAAGAGTATAGAGCATGTCAGCATTTGGCTGTGGAGCAGCAAAACTGTTCTCTGGAGTGATGGAGGTCCATACATCACCTTTGGGGGTTGGAGTACCATTTTTGATCGAGGACTAATCATCCAACATCAGAACCTGATCTCACTAATGCTTCTGTGGTCAAATGCAATCACATCTTCACAGAAATTTTCCAACATCTACCCTAAAGCCATCAGAGATAAGTAATGGTTGGTTGCAAAAGAAAAAACAAAAAAACTCTTCAGAAGAAACGCTGCACAAGATTAATTGTAACACAGATAATGAAATAATTATTTTATTACCTGTAAATAATAATCGCCAATAAAAGCGATTCTGATTCTGAGATGAACACAGATTAATGCTGAGCCTATTTCCAATGGTAATTCACCACTAACACTGCTATGTAGTCTAAGACTAGGTTTAAGGTATGTCCTACAAAGTGACCTATATCTGATGTAAGTGCAGACATGACAGAGGTTCAGACGTGACTTGAAAAGATCATGTTTTTCTTTCAGATAACTGAGATCTGTGCCATACTAAAAGACCCAATAATATGAACAAAGTGTTTTTCTTCGTGAAAATAGTGGCCTATTGTAATTCACAACAAGCAGTTTGGTTCATTTTGTCATGTTACTAGTACTGAACAGGCAAGATGGGAGATGGAAAGTAGTGTAAGCTCCAGCCCTGATGTTTCTGTTGAAAGAAGCATGTCTTGTGCAGTCTTGTGGCTTACAGTGTGAGTGGCTCCTCTGTACCTTGCAGCTTCGTACATGAGGACATCCTGCACTTTGAATAGCCGTCACATTGTCAAAAACATTCAGGGAACCGATTATTCATACTTTTGCAAAATCAGAATGTACAAATGTGACATATGGAATGGTGCAGTCAATCCACGATTTCAAAAAAATGATCCTTTGTGAAAACAAACATGTAGTAATGAGCCCCAACCCTGAGCCCAGGAGTCTGAAAATGTCATGAAACTTATCTCTCCCCCTAACCCTGAGTTAACCAGCAGCTGGCGTCCTGGTGGTTTGGGAGTTGCCCTGATATGAAGGTTGTGTGTTCGAATCCCATGACTGCAAGTGGCACCACTGAGGTACTCTTGAGCCAGGTACCATCCCCACACCCTGCCTCTGGGTGCCATTGCCAGCTGCCAGACGCTTCAGTTGGTAAATGGGTTAAATGCAGGACAAATTTCACAATGTGTGCTGTGATGTGTTTTTGCATAGCAAATGGTTCATTTCCCTTAAAAATCAATTAAAAGAAACAAATGCACATAATGTTACACAAAACAGTCTCTTTATATGTGTGGTTTTGTGTGTGTTCTAGGCGGTGGTGGGATCAGCTGTGTGATGCAGGATGGAAAGGTGTTTGAGAAGGCCGGTGTGAACGTGTCTGTGGTGTCTGGCTACCTGACTGAGGAAGCAGCCAAGCAGATGCGCAGCCGCGGCAAAGTGCTGAAAGGGAAAGATGGTGAGTTAAAGATGCCCTGCTTCTTCTTTCCTGTATACAGTCAAGTGATAAGGCGTTCACCCTGCGATCAGAAAGTCATGGGTTCGATTCCCAAGACTGCTAAGCACCTCTGAGGTACCCTGAGCAAGGTGTTCCAGGCTGCCCCCTGCTTCACTTGGTGAAGGGGTTAAAGGCAGAGGAAGAATTTCATGCGGTTCACACTGTGTGCTGTGATGTGTTCACAAATGAATGGTCACTTTCTCTCCACTTTCATTTATATGGGATGTTATCATACACAAAAGGTCATTCAATCTGCTTCATAGGAATAGAATAAAAAATACATTGAAAGAATAAAATAATGGAAGAAATCAAAGTACACAGTAGAAGTGCACATATTAAAAAAGAAGGCAGGAAACCAAACGCCACTATTCGGAAGACTAGAATCACATAATTACAATTTTTCCTTCTATATAAATGTTATGAAAATGTATATAGCAGTGATGCATGGGTCAAACCTTGCATTTGGGTCAGCCTGCAAATAGGTCGGGTCAAAAAGTGACAAGGAGTTTTCTGCCTAAGTTAGAAAAGGTTTGGGTTTGGGTCGCCGATCAATGGATAGTACTGCGAGGCAGGTAGAGCCACGCATCACTATTGTGTAGTGTTTTATTCAATATTGAAACTTTGTTAAGAACAATTGAATTGCAAATAAGACCCTACACTAATGACCATTTCATTTCATCACAGTGTTACAGCTTTCCCAGTCATTTTAGTTTTATACGCTCTTGTGCATCCAAATTGTTTTTATACTATTACGAAGATTCCCACAGTAGTGCATAGAAGAGAATGCAGTGTTTCTATGTGACTTTTGCAGCATTCTGTCTGTCTAACCGTTTTTTCTTTATCTGTGTTTCGCAGGGAAGCTGCCATTTATTGCGATGGGCGTGAGCTCGGTCATCCACCCCAAAAACCCCCACGTTCCCACCGTGCACTTCAACTACAGATACTTTGAGATTGAAGAGGAGGACGGTAAGTGAGTTTTGCTGCGTCATCTGCATTGTGAGCACCAAGGAAGCAGATGTTGCTATCAGATAACACCACATATCTCCTTCTCTTTCTCTCTCTCTCTCTCTCTCTCTCTCTCTGTGTCTCTGTGTTAAGTAGGATTTTTTTATACAATTACTTACTTGTTGCTGCAAGTAATCAATCTAGGTATCATACAATGCATCAAAAAGAATACCATAGTGCAGCAAGGCAGCTGTTAAGTGCACACTGTTATTAGTGTAATTGTGGCACTGCCAGGGCATTGTTTAAAATTTGCCAACACTTTTAAATACAGCAAAGCAAAAAGTCATATGTGTAGTCAAGCACCAACTTTTGCTTGTATAAGTTCTATATTTCTATACATTTAATATGAACTGTATACATGTTTGCCACTTTGCTGATAATGTCACTCATTCCCCACCCATCAGAACGTCCATGTTGCAATCTGTCGTTGCAGCTATCACCAGTGTTGGGGTTAGTTACTCAAAAAAGTAATATATTACATATTACATATTACTCTCAAAAATAGTAATA
>JBBPDH010047431.1:0-22215 GCA_037974565.1 Clupeocharax schoutedeni | reverse complement strand
ATGCTTAACTTTCTTTCTTCCATAAAATGTGCTTGTGCTGATGGCAGCCATTTTGAAAAGATAGGAAGGGGGGGTTGCCAACGTCAGACCCCCACACATGTGACATCATATTAAAGCTACAGTTGTCCTCTCCAAGACAAAACAGGTCTTAGCAAAGTGGCATGTACAGGATGAGAGATTTAATCAAAAACACAATACATTACAGTACAGTACACAAAAATGCATTATCAGGTCTTAAGAGGATATGCATGTGTAGTTGTGCATGTGGATTTCACTGTGGGGCACTGGTGGCCTGTCATTTCAAGGAATTGGACTCATGACTGGAGGGTTGTGAGTTAGATTCGGCCTTGTCTACACAGACGTCTGAATCAGGCGTTTTTCAGGCACTCATGGCGCCAGGTGATGGCGGACTGAGCGCCGACCATTTTTCTACTCAATGGAGCAAATCGAAGCGTCCACGCAGACGTTCAGCCCCTGTGTTCGGTCGGCTGAGCGTTTGTGTGGCATCAAAAAAACGTTGTTTGCATGGGGTTGTTTTGGCATAGTGGGTATAGTAGGATACTTGCCTCAAGACCAAGAGGTCATGGCTTCGAATTCTACCTTCAGGACACCACCAGCACTGGGTTCCCAAGTTGCTCCATGGAGACTTCCCCCTGTAGTTAAGGAAGGGAACTCGCTTTGGATAAAAGTGTATGCTAAATGCCTTAAATGTAAATGTAAATGTCTTCTTGGCATCAATTTCTACCGAAATCCTGACGAACGCAAGGAAAACACAGCTATTGCGTTCGGTTGACATTCTGGAGGGCTGAATATGCTCCATGATTCAAGTGTTCTGGGAACCACAACAAATATTTGTTGAGTGGCGTGTAATGTGCTCAGTCACAGCAGACAATCAAATGTGCTGTTAAAGAACTTTTGCAGAAATCTTCACATGTCTACAAAAAGCACAAAAAACATCCCTTTGACCTGACGCTGCGCAGTAAGAGGGTGAACCCAATATTGGAGACGATGTTTGTTCCTTTCCTGCCTATGGCGCCGTACCAGGAGGGTTTTAAAACAGTAATGTCGATTCTAACAAAGAATAGGGATCCATGTTTTCAATGTAAAACTACAAATCAAGATGTCTAACATGTAAATAATCTGGAGAGAATAATTACTGCCCCCACAGGCGAATACACAAAACTACACTTTGAGTCACTATTAGTTTTTAAGTTTTTAGTTTCTGTGTGTAGTATTGACATTAACACAAACCTGATTCCTTCTACCAGTCTTCCTTCTCTTGGTCTGGCTTACAGGATAATCGTTTACTGGACCAGGTTTAATACACTATATACAAACAAATAGACTTTTTCTATAAACATTGAACACATATCCATAAATAAAAACAAAGCACCAGATTAGTTACCATAGTTACCATAGTTTAACCATAGCCTCTGTGCAGTTAAATATACAGGTACACTGGCACTTTTGTAACTCCACAGGAGTTGAAGCCCACCCCAATCTGTTACAATACGAAAAACTTTTAGAGAACTGTCAAAGGCAATATTTTACATAACAAATTAGTGAACTTGTGTCAGTGAACTTCAAGAAAGAAGTGTTAAAAGTGTTATGGAAAAAACAAGTGCACTTAAAGTTGGTAGTCTTAAAGCGTATTTAATTCACAGTTATGATATGACTCAGAAGTAATGATATCAGAAACATGATCTGATAAACAGGAACCTGCTTCTTATGAACTTAAACTGAACCTGCAGGATGAATTTCCCTCACACTCAGTGAGGTTTTTGGCTTTTCCTCATAGGCCTGTAGCTCTCAGACCTCACCTCTCCTCACCGCTGACTTGAAACTGAAACTAGCATTGGGGTTAGGATATAACAATGCACAAAAAACAACATTTTTGTGACGTTAACCTACCTATCATTATGCTAACGTTAGCTAGTAAATGAACGTTGCTCTATCAAGGTGCTAACTCCGGCTAGTACATGGCTTGCAAGTATCAGAGACAGTTTAGAACTCAAAACAGAGATTTACCTTCATTGTTGTGTACGTAGCTGGACACATACAATTTAAAGCCTTTTTTCTTTTTTGGTGCAGGTGTCTTTGATGCCGCCTGAATATTGTGATTCACTTTGTTTACCATCACCCCTGGCAGGTCCTTCAGCCATAGCCACTTGGCACTGGAAACAGTGCACGTGGCTGAAACATCAGAACAGAATATGCGGCATATAGGCTACTCTTGATTTATTCACATTCTTGACTACAACAACAGGACAGTTTCTCGCAGCACCACCTGCAGCATGGAGGAGGTACTGACTGCAGCGGAAAATGAAAAAGGCATCAGGTTTCCGTTGAGCCAGTACCATGCAACTGACCACACAATACAATTCCTCCACTTTCTTAGTAAAGCTACAAGACAGAAACATTTCAAATGATATGACTCTCATATCGACGACTGCGGCTCCTCAGGAATAGGCCCTGCGGATCATCCATCCTCGTCCTGTGGAGGGACGTTTTTATTTTTGTTGGGAGTGGTATGGGATCCATGCTGATCGTTCAGCTTGTCTTCCTGTGGGGATAAATCAGAAATGCGAGGAAAGCAGTAATGCATTTTACACTGGCAATAACAACAGCCTTTCAGAATTATAAATGTTGCTATTGGTCACATCTGTTCATATCTGTGCCGAGTTAAATCACAGTGTTTGTCATGCAGGAAATCATTTTGACTCTGTAGAGATAAAGTCAAGAGAAAATCATGATGTTTTTTCCACACATAGGATGGGAGGACTTCATACCCCCCCACCCCCACCCCAATTAGCTCTAATTATGTCTAAATAAGCCATTAATTAACTGACCAGCATGGAGCACTTCATGTGTATCTGCTGCAATCTGTGCTTCTTGAGGCATGTGCTGTGTTTATCCTTCGTGTATTTTGAAAAATGGCAACATCTTGAAGGGAAAAATTAAATCCCCCCGCCACATTCATTCAAGAAAATAGCCACATAAATGGCATAAATATTTACACCAATTAGCATGGTGCTAACTGCCAAGTGATCACATGTTTCTGCCAAACCTTGTTGTACTGTTATATAGTCCCAAACATATGGTTTCTCACATGGCATGACACTCCAAACATGTTCCTACATTTGGGAACAGAGGTTGGGTTTATGGAAGAATAATTTAGGTTTGGTTCAAGTTTGGAGATTTCCTGCCCAGTTCAAAGGAATGTCTAAACATGTACATCATGAGAGAGAGAGAGACAAACAGATAAAGTTCGGAGAAAATGTGCCTACTTACTTAGCAAGAATGACCAGCTTGATTGTGACTGCACATGATAGTGGCATTGTGGAGTGTCACAGCCTCTGGGCACACAGTATCACTAGAAGCACTCATACCCCTCCTAATCATGAAGACAGAGAGGCATAAAGAAAGAGAGAGAGAGAGAGAGAGAGAGAGAGAAAGAGGCAGATAAACCCTGATTTGTCAAATAAATGGCACGAATAGGCAAGGGTGTCTCTATCCGTGTATTTTTTCAGCGGGTGGCAGCAAGAAAGAGAGAGAAGAGGGAGGCGAAAGGGAGTACATGAGTGGGAGAGAGAGAGAAAGAGAGAGAGAAAGAAAAGAAGAGGAGTTTCCACAAGCATAAATGTCAAGGCTGAAACGATTGAGCTGTTCTTTTTTTTTTCAAGGTTACAAACAAGCAGGGAATAAGGGAGGTGATGTGTGATTTTCCCATGTATGGCATCAGTTTTAGATCTTTTTTAATGTGATTTTTCATCCCACAGAAGTTGAAGACAAAGGCAAGAATTAGGAGCATGGGTAAAAAAAAAGGAAAATAAAATAATTAGGTAGTGAAGTCTTAATATGCCTACTTATAGCTTAATGATGAGTGGGTGTGCGAGCAAGAGAGGAGCGGAGATACTGCACTTGCCTTTTTGAGGCAGTTAGCACAGTTTGGTTCGTTTTCAACTGTGTGGCGTAGTTGCCAAGCCACTCAAATGAACACTATCATCTGTCAAGATGCTGCGAAATGTAGCCTGAAAGGCTTGTATGTGTGCCTGCTCGCAGCAATGGCCATAAATTAATGATGAATGTGCAAATACACGGGAACTAAAATTCCTTGTGTTCATCTAAATGGCACCACACTAAGGCAACCAGGTGGCACTTCGCATTGCATCTGCTTGTGCCTGTTTGGAATAAAGAAGCTTATTTACCACTGATACAAGTCCCTATGCCCGCCTGCCAGGTCAATGTGGCAGTCCAAGTTTGAGGCTAAGCAAGATGTGATGAAGTGTGACACTGGGCCGTTCACAGGGTTCTAGCACTGAGATGGTCAACAGTGATGTAAGCAAGGTGGGAGGGAGAAACTATGCACAGCTGGTAGTGTACAATAGATCATACTCCTGAGGCGTATGAGTGCATCTAGTGATACTTTGTGCCCAGAGGTTGTGACACTCCACAATCAAGCCGGTCATTCTTGCTAAGTAGGTAGGGATTTCCAAAAATACCCTGGACTCCACTGTAGTTCCCAAAAGGTCCCTCACTGCTTTCAGGAGTGGACCTTCTGAGAAACCCCCCCACCCCACATCCACGCAAAAAAAAAATTCAGGGGAAGGCCCCCAGCCTCTAAAGGAGGTGATGGACATTTACTGCCTTCTGAAGGCCCTTCAGCCATGGCTAACAGCCCCTCTAAGGGCTACTCGGGCCCCTATGATATCTGTGGCTGCTAAGGGCCCAGGTACAGGTCTTCTGGGCTCTAAACTACCTACTACCAACTCAGGGGATGGAGGTTGAAGCCGGAGAGTAGGCATGGGTACCAGAAGCTGCCATGGCTTCAGTATAGGTGGCAGGCATTCCCTGGGTGCAGACACAAGTCGCTGGGTTACAGCCTCACCGACGCTCACATAGGCAGACTTGCTGTGAGGGTACACAGCCTCCTCGCCACTGCTCATGTGCACAGCCTCGTCTGTCTCAGCGCTCGGGAGCGTGGTCTAGTGGCCACCCACTGTCACAGGCCCCAGACCTGACACGGAGAGGCCCGTTAGTTGAAACTCACGAACTCTCTCTCTCTCTCTCATTGTCAAGCTGGACAATACTTCTGTTTGAAACCTAATCTAATAAACCAAACCTTCCTAATGCTTGTCTGCTGACAGCACATCTAGCCTACTTGGTGTTCCAGCTGTTAACTTACCTGAATCCAGCTAATATTTCAAGGCACTGGATGGAAAAGTGAGTATATCTCTTTGTTCCAGCAGCCATTGGCATGTTCAATAACTGTCCACAGTGACCCTAAATATGAAGAAGATACAACTAGGACTGCTAGGGATGCATCAAAGCTTTCCCTGCCAAGTTTTAGGACTCATGAAACTTAAAGAGCCTGTGGGATATATTAGGCCGCAAGTGTACAGTTAGTTCTTGAAGGCAATGGCTTGGAAGCAGGAAAAATGGGTGAGAGTAAGGATCTGTGACACTTTGAAAGAAACCAAACTATAATGGATAACTGGGTCAGAGAATCTCCAAAACAACAGGTTTTGTGGGGGAGGTTCCCATTCTGCAATGTCCAGAACCTACCAAAGGTGCTTTAAAGATGTACACCGGTGAATCGGCATCAGGGTCATGGGTGTCCAGGGCTCACTAATGCACATGGGGAGCCAAGACTATCCTGTCTGGTCCGTTCCCAAAGAAGAGCTAGCGTAGCACAGACTGTTGAAAAAGTTCATACTGACTCTGATAGAAAAATGTCAGAACACACAGAGCATTACAGCCTGCTGTGGTTAATACTATGTAGCTGCAGACCGGTCAGAGTGCCCATGCTGACCTGTCCACCACCAACAGCACCTATGAGCATTAACCTGATCTGACAAATCACATTCTTTCACTACATGCGGACACCCAAGCACTCATAGAATTAACTGACATCCAAGTGCATTCAAACAGTGCCGTGCTTCAGTGGCGTACAGGGATTAAACATTAAATGCACAGATTCACCAATCTAATGTTGTAATACAGAACTAGGAACACATCAAACATAGCCCCACACGTGCGCACACAGTGCAGATTTGTTTAACAGGATCAGTGGTCAAAGTGCTCAGTAACAGGGTCTGTTTACTCTGTCTGCAAAAACCCAACATCATAGACAGCAGTGGAGCTATGATCTTCCCATGGGGGTGTGTAGGGGGTGAGGCATATGGGGGGGGCAAACCCTTTTAGAGACTCCCACCCACACAGAGCTGGTGGAGTATCAATACTTCCAAAGCAAAAGTAACAAAAGGATTCCATTCATTCACCAAAATTTCGAACACGAGTGACTTTCGTACCAGAAAAGTACAGTGTAGCACAGGGGTTTCTGAGACAATGAGAGGAAATTACGAGTTGAGAAATCCAGGACAGATCTGTCGAAAAGCGTCACACATGTAGAAGATAAGTATGATGGCCACATTTACAGCACTAACGTGTACTGAAAGCTTGGCTTTAGCTAATTTAGCTGACTTACATTAGTGCTCAAATAGTCCACATCCACACTTAACCTGTAAAGCTAAACTTAAGAGCACACTGTTTTGAAGAGTCAGACATTTTACTCACCCTGCATGAGAGATAAGTACATTTAAGCTTTTTGCCTTTCAAAGTAAAATTTCTATGATCAAGGTTTTTTGATTGTTGTGTCTGAAAAGTTATAGATATGTTTGAAAACATTTCACGCATGTTTTAGGGCTTTGGTAACCTAAACTATGAGTCTATACAGCTAGTATGATGTTAGCTCAAAACAGCTGAATGATGCATTTTTTCCAAAATGGTAGAATTGAGGTGATTTGTGCCAAAGGGCCTGGGGTAAGCTGTGCCAGTGGCACAACTCACCCGCACTTATGAATATTTTAAACATATTATTTTATTGTAATTGTACATTGTATTCTTAATGTTAGACCAAAAATCGTTATAAAAAGTTATAAAAAGAAGACCGACAGGGCTTCCACTCCTCTAGAGGACATGTACAGAGCACTGAAAGAGGCAGAGAAGTCCATTCGTTAGGTGGACAGGCAGATGAACATATGCAGAATGACATTAAAGCGATACACGGAGAAGAAAAAGAAAATAAGAGAAGAAATAAGGCCAGGATATAAAATAACTGGACTTGCCATTCAAGTCTTGGATGACCATATGGAGAAAGGGCTGGCAGAACATAAAAAGGCACTAGTAGCAATGTTTTACGGTCTAAGTCCCATGAAACTGTTTCAATATTTCCAGAGCGAAGTCAGACAGGCCACACTGTGGCATAAATATACTGATCAGTGTCAGTCACCACCGTTTCTTCAAAAACACTCAGTATATGATTATTATATGAACATTATACCAAGTATTATGCAGTATATAACTAGCTTCATCACAAAAACTGTATGTGTGAGAAAAACTAAACACATATTTGAAATTGAAAAACACTAAAAAACCCACATTAACTTATCTCTAATGATTTTGACCTGTGTAAATTATTTCCCCAGGAAATTCTCACTATCAGTTATCACCCTGCAGATACAATTACAAACTGGGTACTTATTTAGAGCATACAGCATCAACTTATGTAAATTTGAATATAAACTACAAGGGCTTAATAAGGGGCAACTTAAGACATGCTTATAATGCTAAGAAACATTTAATCTTTTTTAGGATGTGATTGGTTTGTGGTCTTTAAGGCACGCCACCATTTGTCACGCCACACTCCTGAAGCAACCTGTCTTGGTAGAGCTGCTGCCTTTAATGGGCACAATGTGGGCACTTCTTGGCCTTTGATTTTGTAAACTAACTTTAAATAAATCTTAAATAAGCTATTTTGAATTTGTCTAGCTTTTATACAGAATTACAGGTCCTGAGATAAAAATCTACTGTTTTACTTCAATAATCAATGGCACAATTTACCCCAATGTTTTCTCTCCAACAGCATAACTTACCCCGCACCGGGGGCAAGTTGTGCCAAAAGACCACTTTTTTGTCAGAAAGCTACATTTCTTAAATACTATATTTAAGTTCCTAGGGATGCACTATATCTGAAATATACACTGTAAAAAATGTAAGCCTGCTCTACTTAAAACAATGAGGCAACTATTTGCATCAGCCTTGTAAGTATTTCTAACATTATTTTTTCTTTTTGTCATGTACTTTTATTTATGTGCAATATTAAATCAAAATAGTCAACTGTCAAGATTTTAGTTGAATCTACCTGATTTTTTTATTTAATAAATAAAATGTTTAGGTATAATTTACCTCATTTCAATTACCAGTGAAGTGTTATATATAGATGTTCACTTCAAGAAAATTATTTAAGCCTAAAAATGATTTTATTGCTTAAAGCATACTTAAAACATTAAATGCCTAAAATCCAAAAAAATACACATTCAGTACACAAGATGGAGTCCACCAAATAAAATTTTATTGTGTGACTCACAACTTAAATCCAACAAAAAATAGTCTTAACAAAAACTGTCAAATTTCACAAAATAGTTTTTCTTTCAAGTACATAAACAGTTTTTTCTTAACAAAAATTAAATAAAACAAATATTTTAAAATATTTGTGTTACAAAAACTTAAATAAATAAAATATATATTTCTGATATAAATGTTTAGGACTGAGAAGCAGGTGGACAACAAGAAGCTCAAGATTGAACAGAACTGCGCTGTGATAAGTAAATGATAAACTTTCAACAAATATGTGAAAATCACACATGTATTGTAAGAACCGGTGAAAAACAGTCCAATATGAGTGTAATCAAATTTGGAATTTCAAATGTGGCTGAAACAAAAGTTTGTGCTAAAAGTAACAGCCAACTACATATTAAACAATACTTATACACGCGATGAAGATATTGATGACATTTGACCCACATAGATAAGGCAAAAGGGTGATCTGATGCTTGATAACTGAGTTGACTAGAAATACAGTTTAGCAAATATGAATGTTCTAAAAATGGTAATCACAAAGGATCATTTTCTTAAGCAAGCAACTTGATCTTGAGAGCATGAACTTTGGAGGAGGACTTACCCACATCTAGTTCCAAAAACAACTTTTGAAACACTTCAAATGTATATTTTAATTGTTGGGGGTAGCTTAAGTTTAAGGCATAAATGAGTCCCATAAGAAATCAAAGTCAATGTTAAAGTCAAATTTATTGTCAAATCTGCCATACGTACCAGACATACGGAGAATTGAAATTATGTTACTTTGAAACCCCAGGTGCATACATGTAACATTAAGTACTAAGAATGTGACGAGATCTCGTGGTACGAGATCTCGCGAGATCAGATTTGAGAATGTGATGATATCCTTGCGTTATTGGCATGAAGGAGTGTGAGGGAGAAGTAAGGATAGAAAATTTTAAATCGTTGGTGTGGCAACATTTTGGATTCCTTGTGGAAATAAGAAACGGTGAAAAAATGATAGAAAAGACAAAGACAATTTGCAAACACTGTAAGAAATGAATACCGTACACCTCTGCTAACATAAGCACTATGCAAAAGCATTTAGAAAACAACCACACCTAGTTACTAAAAGCTGCGCCTGTGAAGAAAACGGAAAGCAATTCAGTTCACATGAAAGGGCAAACAACCATCTCTCTGTATCTCTCTCTCGCTCGTGCGCTGTCTCTCGTTCGTGACTTTTCCTGAGCACGTGTCTCTCTCCATCTGTCTCTGTATCTCTCTCTCTTGCTCTCTCATTCTGGAGTGCACAGATCGTCTCTCTCTCTCTCGCTCTGTCTTTCTCGTTCGTGACTTTTCCGTATTTAACCCTCGGGTTTATCTTTACATTTTCTTTAAGGGTGATGTATTAAACTGTTTAAAATTAAATGAAAGTGATCTGGGAGCACATCTGGGGGTATATTTAGGGTTTACACTATTAAAATTGGCATTTTAAGGCATTTTTTGACCAAAACACAACAACGCGTTTTTTTATTATACGCGGGTGCTCCTGTAACGTAACCCAGTGAATTACAGGGGCTTACTCTATTCTTAAAAAAGAACATGACCATGTCTTAGGCTGTTCTGTATAGGTCATTACCTCATTACCTAGGTCTTAGCTTTTTCCATGCTTAAGAATATTTTGTTCATTGTTTTGCACTCTGAGTTTTAAGACAGCACTACTTTGATAGTTATACTAATTATGGTTAATTGCACGTTAATGTAAATTTGTGTTGTTTATTATTTATTTTTATTTATACTATTTAATTTTATCGTGCAATTAATTGCCTGTCAGTTTGTGGCAAAATATTTTGCAGTGTTTACATGTTATTACTGCATATCATTCATCAAAATAGAAGTTTTATTTCATAAAATTGATTTCAAAATGGACATGCATTTTTCGCATTATGTGTTTTTCAGTTAAATAAAAGGCTATTTTTGCTACATATTTAAACATAGAGGATTTCTTTTAAAAAATGTCAAAGTCTTGTCTCGTCTCGTTCTCGTGAACCCAGTCTCATGTCTCATCTCGTCTCGTCTCGTGGGAAAAGCGTCTCATCACACCCCTATTAAATACAAAAGGTGCACATGCCTCTGCTACACAGCACATACCAGTGAGGATATGGCAAAATTCACAGGCACTGGCTGTGGGCTGTCCGTTTTATCACTCCACTTAAAAGGAAATGTTCTGATTATTTTGTTAACTTCTGGTAGTGTGAGGTAGCCCTGCTGGATGAACACATTTAAGCAAAGTGCTAATTCCAGAGGTACAATCTGGAGGATATCCAGACAAAATATAAAAATATTTGAGTTTCTCTGTAATTGCACACAGCCTTTTCACACCAAAACAATATGAGTGGGAAGTGCTTTCCAGAGCTTGCTGAATATGTAAAGAAAGCACTTCTTTTGTTCTTGGTAAAATCTGTTCAGATCTCATTCTTTTAACTGAATCTCAGTGTGTTGAATTAAGCAAGCTCTGCAAATATGGGAAGCTGAAAAGCTCTCCACAAACCCACCAATGGAATGGGCTCCTAAATTATCAGCTGCTACACAAAACACAGTTCCTCTTAGACTTTTTCTTCCAACTGTGCCAAATCTTCCAGGAGAGGCTCCGACAATGCACTGTACCCATACTTTTTCACATATACAGCCTTACAAAGAATAGCCAAGTAAATTGATGATAATGTAGACCGAAACTGTGGTGGTATGTTGCCTAATACCCAATGAACAGCATGAATCTTGTGCTTAGAATGTGATGTTCCTAATGGATTACAAACTTCAAATTCATCAGTGTACAAAATCAGAGAGAGTGAGTTCTTGTTCACAGACAAACACTGATTTGCTTTATAATATGACCCATCATAAAATGACACATATTGATGACCACAATGGCTAGACATGAGTGCCTTCTTCTGAATTTCCTTTATATCCTTGTGCTGTAGTATTGGCAAAATAGGAACATACTGGAATGTTCTTCCTTCTTTTTCATCAAGGATGTACTCAACCGGTTGAACAATGTTAAAGTTTGTCTTAAAATACTCCTGTCTTTTATAATGTGTGCTAAGTGGTCCACCAGCGTTTAAAGATGAACTTATTGGGTTTGACTCACTGATTTCTTTGACTAAATCTTTAATGGCGTCATCATGAAGAACACATTTATGCTTCTTTAAATATGATGTAACAATATCTGAAATGACTGGACCTGAAGCTGAGGATGATATGAAATGGAGTTCCTCCACAACTTCTGTTATGCACTTACTTGGAACATTATAAATATTCTCCAGTTTTAATAAAAGGTGCCCCAATTTCTGTAAAATCAATTGCCCCCGAAGGTTCAGCTTCATTTTCTACATTCTCTGTACTCTTCCTGTAAAGTATCAGCTTCAACAGCTATCTGACCCACAAATTTTCTTATTACTGCTGGTTTAAAATGTGAACGTGATGCGTGTTTTCGGGTCCTATGAGCAGCAAATGTTACATATACATTAGTGCTAAAATTGCAGTTTTACACACAGACTACACACTCGTGTTTTGTCAGATGGACTCCAAGATGTTGAAAATAACTCTTTTCACAAGAAAATCTGCAAGCACTACAGTACACTATAGATTTCACAACTAAAAGAAAGATTGTTACCAGTACTTGCTGAATTATCAACTGCATGATGTCTAGACAAATGGGATTTCAGGGCACTCCAAGTTTTAAAAGAGCACGGGCAAGTTAAGTACAAGCAGGGCAACACTTTACTGTGCCCATGCTTCAACCTGTAGTGCTTCAGTAAAGCTGTTCTTTTAGAAGCAACAGTGCTGCACACTTTACATCTCCAGTCCATTGCATATAACCTGAAAATTTAAATGTATGTTTATAGTATCCTAACCCTCCTACTTCCTACTTTTGCAAACTGAATTATGATAGGTACCCTTGGGCTAATAATTCAGTTCACCTTGCCTTTACACTGCAGCAGCTCTCCAACAGCACGGCATCTGTTGAATAAAAATAAACACAATTTACATTTTTGCTGTCCATCAATTGGTATAGCTTTACCTTTGCACAAAATATTGTGCACATCACTTTTTATTACTTATAGTTATGTTAGCCCACCTACTAGTTTGCTTGTCAAGTGCTGAGAATTATTATCTTTCACTGATTCTTGGGAATTTGGATAAAACAGGTTTTAATTTTGAGAAGAAAAAAAAAAACTTAAATTCCAAATCTGAATGTATATCATTATAGACCACTTGACAACTGATTTTGTAGGCAGTGGGCCAGCATATAACCATTAAATTAATAAAAAATTAAAAGTAAGCACATAAAAGGACCCCCTGATTATAAACTTGATTATTTTTATACATGAAAATATTTTTAATTTCCAACAGAATGAGCACTTTTCTTAGTGGGACATGTTTTTGCTAAAGATTCAAGAATCAGTGTTTTATGTATAGCCCCAAAATGAATGAAAATATGCTTGTATTACATGCACGCGCGGAACACATTCTACTACATTATTCTAATATTAAGAACACGGACAGCACACCTTTGTATAATCTGTAAGTTATGAGTTCAACACATTACCCTACGTTAACTAACACGGGCTATCCACGACAATATACAAGCTGTCGCTAACACAACGTTTGCCACGACAAAACGCAAAATGTCGTATTGGGTTATGTATATATGTATCTCCAAGCAATAAAACAGGGGTTGTTTCAGCAACTGTTTAAAACTTACCAGTCAAGTTGGATAGAACCGTCAGTCTCTGGTGGATCATAAAGCAGGTCTGCACATCAGTTGATGTAAAAATGGTGGTTGCTCTAATGAGAGCGCAGTTTAATGGCAACATAAAAGATATGCTTAGCATGATAACAACAATATAATTATGTTCACATTGAGCAGTTTTTTGTGTTTTGAAAGTATATTTCTTAAATCACGTTAGGTAAGCATATGAAATTTACCAGAGGTAATAAGATAATGATGAAGACTATAAACTAAATATTTGTTTGTTCAAATGACATATTGTTTCGTTGTTGACTTTACAACTCCCCTGCATCATTTTTATCACTGTATGTACATATTTTAGTTGGAAGCATTACTTTCATGGCCTTACTTTAAAGTCATTTTAAGCAAAAACTGGCACAACTCACCCCACTCTCCCCTACTTTAGTTTCACTTAAGCAAGGTTATCAGAGAAGAACACCTCCACACGATTTGAGGTGAGTGTGAGTTAATTAAGGCCTGCAGTTAACAAAATGCTAATCGCTAAATGCTAAGCTACCATTCGTGGAATTCGACTTGGAACCTTTCTTGACAGCCTTGATCATTTTGCAGTGATTGTGGAAAACTGTTTCCGCCAAACTCTCACATTAAACTTCACATCCTGCACATGGCGAAGCTAAAGTGAGTTCAGAGAAAGCTGCATGTGAAGAACAGTTGAAGCACCGCTTTCAAGAGCAGAGCCCCCTGAAGTTCCTCCTGTTCCTCCACTGACACAATCGCAGAAATTACTGCTGGGAACGGGGCTCTTAACACACTCATTACAGTCACTCACAATATTTATGAGCTATGCTCTTCAGTTTATAAGCCATGTGCTGCAGATTTAATAACCATAACAGTTCATAAATATTCGGACCTACCAACAGTGTGAGTACAGTTCTTCAGGAAGTGACCCAATGCATCATGGATTCCTGAATCGAGTCCAATAGATTTTGATTATTTTGGTGCAATATACAGGTGCAATATTCAAACATTTTCAAATTTTAAAATGTAATTAAGAAAAAATAATAAAAAGTAAAATTAGTAAAAAAGACTGCTCAGTCTAGCTAGCGATGGAAGATAAACACAAGCTGTTAAATGAGCAATTTCACTTTAAGTTACTACCAGAGGGGGATTTGGACCAGACAAGGGTAATATGTGTGCTTTGCAAAAGTGAATTCAAAAACCACCGAAGCACTACATCACTGTCATATAACCTCAAGGTGAAGCATCCCGTTGTGGCAGAAACAGCGGAGGGAGGGTGTCTCCGACAGTTGCAGGCGTTTGGAGCAAGAGATGGGACTTTAGTTAGGTTTTGCCCTTTAATTTAAGTTATTTAAAGCTTCATTTTTGTCTTAAGACAATGATTCTTTCAGGTTTAAAGATGTTATGCATTTTCTATTCAAAAGTAAGTTTTGTTTTTATCTCACAGCTTTTAAAAGTGTGACAGAGTTGGGGAAAAACAAATAAACAAAGTCTTTGTAAAATTGATGACTTGGTGTGTCCATATATATATACTCCAACCCCGAGTGTGGGACAAAGGGGTAGTAAATGGATGAACAGATATATAGATACATTTTGGACTTAAAAATTCCTAGCTAAATTTTGATATTTGAACAAGACTGAATTGTATTTGGACCAAAATTTTTTTTTTTTGACGTCCGGACAATCGGCGCGGAGACTGGAGCTGGACTGGAGGAGTCCAGCGGAGAAGACGGCACATCTGGCACGGGTCTGCGCAGGTGGCTGAGCCCCTGGGGTCGTGCCTGGGGTTGTGACGGTCGGACTCGGTCAGGGACACGGGTTCGGCATTAGAATAGGAGTCTGTCTGTGAGGAGTTAGTTTTGTTGTCTTGGTCAGAGTCATTCAGGGAAGGGAAGGAGGGGTGGTCATGGTCGTACTTATTCAGAGAACCAGGTTCGGAATTAGAGATAAGGCGGGTCAGGGAGGAATCTGGTTCATGGTCTGGGTCGGAGTCAATCAGGGAGTTGATGGTTATGTTGTCTTGGTCGACACCAGTCAGGGGACCGGGTTCGTCATGAAGTTCGGAGTCAGTGGAAAGAAGGATGTACGGTCACGGTTGACATCAGTCAGAGGAACAGGTTCCTCATCAGAGTCAGGGTCAGTCCGTGGGTTGAAAGGTAAGTAGTCACGGTCGAAGGCAATCTGGGGCCCGGGATGGCATGAAGTTCGGAGTCAGTCAGTGGCGAGAAGGATGTACAGTCACAGTTGACATCAGTCAGGGGAACAGGTTTGTCATCAGCGTCAGGGTCAGTCCGGACTGGAGGTAACCTCACCTGGCAGATCGGACTGGTCAGGAGTGGGAAAGAGACTGAGTGGGACTGAGTCAAGTGGGATAGGAAGGAACGGCGTTGAAATGATCCGCTGGGGTGGGTTGAGTGGTGGTGATGAGAGGCAGCCTACAGGAGGGTAGGAGGGTAGACTGTGGGATCGAGCTGGAGCAACCATGGGCAAAGGAGAGCCCGGCAGTTCCGCACTGCCGCACTTCTTCCTCCTCTTCCGTGCGTCCACAAGGAGATCCCTGATAGCAATCCTCACAGGGGGTCCCCCACATGCCCACTCTAACCGTACAAGAAATCCTCTTCCTCCGAACTAACGGAGGGGGATTCGTCCAGTTGGGAAGACTCCCACAGGGAATCGGTAAGGGGGAGACTCGCGAGGAACCCACATAAGTCGAACATCTCGGCCTTCTCTCCGTCTCACTCACCCCTCATTTGGTCCTTGTGGGTGCGGCCACACACCCGAGGGGACAGGCCAATTCGAACTCCCATAACCCGGCGCCTGGTTCCACTGGGCTGGCAAGGAAATAGAGGCAGGACGGTGAAAGTCCACGGTGCTTTGGAGAGGATGTGAGCATTCTGTCATGATCCTGTCCTGTCTGTGGTTAGCAGAAAGGAAAGCACAGGCACAGACTTCCATTGCAAGCAGGATAAGGTTTTATTACAAGTCAGAAGTGTCATACAAACAGAAAACCGGCACGATGGCCAAGCCTTAACTTAAGATCAAGACAGGAGCACAAAGGAAGGCCATGTGACGGTATGCTCGCATACTGAACCGAGGATAAGAACTGATATAAATAAAGGAGTGACTAAACCAGGAACCAATAGGGACACAAACAATGATGAGGTGAGGAAATCACAGGGAACTATATACAGGTGTGATAGAATGGGTAACAGTCCATAGGGTTGAAGCGCCCCAGGTGGTCGCATGCGGGAATCGAGTAGTGTTCATGAGGGTCCGTGGTCCTCTGATGACCCCTGGTTGTCGCAGGTGGGTACTGGTCCCGGTGTCTGGTGATCGCCGGCTGTGACCATGACAGAGTGTTTTTTTTTATTCGATTTTTTCATTCACTATATTTTTAATTTTGATTTTCCCACCAGTTAAATGACACTGAGTGTTACAGCTCTGTCATGCTGAGTTTTACTCTGTTATGTGATGGGACAAAACTAGCTATCACACTCATTTATCAAGGCTACATCTGTTATTGTTTTTCAGCATTACTGTAAGTACATGACTTTAATGAGTATGTTGTAAATAACTCTGGTAAACTAGTATGTCAGGGAAAGTAAATCTCACAGACAAAAGGCAATTTTTTCCCTCAAATGTGAAGTTCATTCAGAAGCAGTTATATATGCAACTACAATTGTTAGTAAACCTTTTAAAAGCTCACAGTGTCCAGTGTTTATTATTCAAATTGCAAAACAATTTATGAGCAATGCAAATGCATGGGAAGTCAATGGCAGGAGGGCAACGGGCAGAGGCAGTTGAAGCAAAAGTGCTAGCGGCGCAAAATAGACTCGAGTTGCAAAAGGAACCAAGACTTCTGGGGTCCTTTTTTTTAATGAGGAACTTTTTAATGAGGAACTTTTACTAGCTAACACTTATTGTTCACTGTACACTGCAGTGAATAACAATTTTTCAACAACAAGACTCCTTTAAAATTGATGACAATCTTGTGGGATTCTCGGCTGGATTTGAGGCCGCCCACTCTGGGGATGATAGGAGATGGGTTTTGGATGGTTTTGGATCAGCAGCAGCAGGTGGATGCTCATGGCCATGTCAGCCGGTGTCATGGCGATACTGAGTTAGGACAGAGAAGTATTTCAAATGCAGTATGGCCTTGGAGCAGGACAGATAAGGGATGGGATATAATACGAGTGTGGTCTAAGTCGGAAAACTGTGGTGCTTGTTTATTAGGTCTGAATCCATTTCTGTCTGCCTGGAAGAACCTCAGGGTCTTTGCACAGACAGGAGTGTGAACTAAATTTTGTCCCCTCCCACCCACATCTTCCCCTCACTCAGCAAAATTAACTACTCAGATAGCAAGGAAGATGACAACGTTGGCTGTGGGGACTGCTAGCCAATGCTGAGCAGGTTGCGAACCTTACTCGTCTTGTGGCGTAATGTCAAAATCAGTTTTTAATAAAGAGCATGGCTGCGACAATACAGAAAACCCCTTAAAAACAAAAACTCTTCACTCACCCTTTTACTTGGCCTGCAGCTGGGCGATGTCTTCTTATCTGGAGCTTCTCTCTGAGTTTGGCTCTCACTCATGGCCTTCGTGGATGCAGACTCCCACGAGCAAGACTTACACACAGTAAAAAAAAAAAGAGTCAGCATTAGGTGAACTCCAGCGGGTCGAATTTCCCTGAAACGTCCCGTTTGATAGCATTGCATTGTTAGGCCCTTGCATGTGCACTGAAAACCATTAATTTTTTTAAAAGCCCACAAAACCCTTGTGTTTACTCTATTTACCTTTAATGCGCTCGGGTGCTTCTAGTATAATCCCATCTGCATCCCTTTAAAGTAACTTCTAACAATGTCCACTAAACCTCGACTGACTCTGTTTGGTCTTCGACCCACAAATGGAGTCAAACAGAGATGTTTCAGGAACTTATATTAGCACGGAAGCAAAGATGTTCAGTTATGTAACAGACATGTGGACCAAAGTAGGGATGAAATACAGGCTTGAAATTTTTTTTTTAAGTGACCATTAATCATACATGAACACACAGTAGGAAATTTTTCCTCTGTATTTAACCCATTCACTGAGTGAAGCAAGAGGCAGCCAGGAACACAGTGCCCAGGGAGCAGTGTGGGGACAGTACCTTGCTCAAGGGTATCTCAGTGGTCCCACTAGCAGTCCTAAGCTTTGAACCCACGACCTTCCGCTCGCAGGGGCAGCTCCCTAACCAAACATTGTAGTAAGCCATCTTGGATAAGGTTGGTGAGGCTCTTCTGACTTTCAAAACTTCCAAAGGAAATTTCCTTGTACTCAGAAATAGTAGACACTAATCCACACACATAAAGACCAACAACTATTCTTATTTGAAATTCAGATAAGATGGAAAATAAAATGATTGAACTATTGAACCATGACCATTGATAAATGTGACCATAAATTTTCCCAAGAGTCATCCAGTCAGACTCTCCATCATCAGGTGTTCACGACACCTTGGAATGTGTTTAGTCTAACACTGTGGTGAAGGGTCAAAATTTCCAATTAATTATAAGTGGAGTTGTTTTTATAAATTATTTTGATAATGCAATATAACAACAATAATAATAGTAATAATAATTATAATTATTATAATAAAAACAATAATTTGGACAAGGTTGCATATATTTTTTTGTATTGTCAAAAATGAAATACAGTACTCATTGCTAAATAGCCCTGCTTTGTTGAGTAAAGGAAATGACTGTTACCAATTAGGCCTATGGCAAAAATAAGCCAATAATTAAAAAAAACAATGTATTACAAATCTTTTGAGGGCTGTACAGTGAGGGGCAGAGTGGGGTTTGGAAGCTGTATAGTGGGAGGATGTCTGGGGATTGGGGGCTGTGTAGTAGGTGGTCAGTGTTGTGGGGGGTTAGGGTGGGCACCAAATATGCTTTTTAAAAATTTCAGATGAGATAAAAAATAAAATTACTGAACTATTGAACTGCTGATGAATGCGACCATAAATTTTCCCAAGAGTCAGACTCTCCATCATCAGATGAAAAATTATAATTGTTATGATCATTTGGACTTATTGTTTCAAGGAACCCTTGGCCTCTTTATATAAAAACCAATTATTGATCATTTTCATTACTCATTACTCATAACTCAAATCGTAAAACAAATCTTTTGAAGGCTGTAGAGTGGGGGTCAGAGTTGTGTAGAGGGGGTTTGGGAGCTGTGTAGTGAAGGTTCATTGAGGTGTAGTGGGTGGGGGTCAGTTTGGAGTTTGGGGGCATGTGTGTATGAAGTGGGGTTAGTAAGCTAAAGTATGTAGGTTGTTTTAGTGACAACTTGGACAAAAAATGCAAAGACTATAATTTATCTGTGCCCTCATGTTCACTCTGAGGTGCAGGTGGAGGAAAACTGTACTACAGACGTACATGTCATGCTACAATAATAATCCCTTCGTGCTGAATGCATGTGTCTCCTCTGAAAGCTTCCTTTCTCCCCGTTTCTTGTGGGAACAGATAAAGAGATAAAGAGCCTTGTGTATTTCAATCGTATTCTGGGTCCTGGAGTGTGGAGTGGAGGAGGCATCAGCTGGAGTTCTGAAATCTGCCCTTTGGCTTGCTGAAGACGTCTGACCACTTGGATATTGAAATTTAATATCGAACAACAGGTTTTCTCAATACTCTACAGAGTAATTTGGTCGGCACCATAAAAGTATTGAATTTCAATACCCAGAACTGGTTAAGCTTGTCTGACACATCATATTTCTCGCGGTTATGACAGGAAATCGAAATCTTCAGGGAAGCTACTCTGAGTAAAAAGATGGGGGTTTTTTTTATGGACGAGAGAGAGAGCAGGAGAGAGAGAGAAGAAACAGAGAGAGATCAACATGGATTGTTGAAGTGTTGGAGGTGTCAATAAAAGACAGTTTAATGCGGAGCTATTAACACATTTTACAGTCTGTTCACTTGCTAAACGCACAGCTTTAGTGCTAAAGAGGTGCAGTATGGAGAGCCTTCAGGGAATGCAAACCTCACTTTAAACTGGATACGAATCACTTACATTACACATCCATTTACAGGGATGTGCAGAGACCTTTAGAGGGCCAAGTACCTAAGGGGCCGGTGATGGTGGCCGGGGAGTCATCACTTCGAACTGTTAGCCCAGTGGGGAGGGGCTGCCCGCTGCAATGCCTGTTGAAAATGTTTGTAGTCTGCTGATGATTTCCATGCAAAACTGGCATTTAAGTATCAATACCAGTGTTTATTTAGGGGTGTAACGGTACACAGATGTCACGGTTCAGTACGTACCTCGGTTTTGGGGTCATGGTTCGGTACGGTTCACGATACAGCAAAGTAAAAATATTGAACTCGATACTAAATTTAAGTATCGATTAGTATCGGAGAATTTATTTTTTTGACAACCCTGGTCGGCAGACCAACTATTGACAGCACATCGACCTCTGCTTCTTGGTGTTTCAAACATCGGAGATTGGAAGCTGGAGAATCTGTCAGGATGGTGTACTTCCCATCTGACTCCGGCAGGCCGGTGATGGGATGGGAATGGTCTCTGTGTCAACATTGGAGGCCTCTGGCTCCCCCCGAGCATGTCTCAGCCGTCGTCTGGAGACAGAGCTGCGGTCAGGTCCAGGAAATAAGAGGATCATGAAGAAGCAGCCAGGCATATCCTAGAGGGGCGGGAGGTGAGGAGAGTGAGATGATGAGGAGATGGATGCGTTCATGATGGTCTCAGGTGAAGAGGTTCAGTGGTGATGCCTGATAAGTGATGGAGCTGGAGGCCAAAGACCAACCTTCTATGCCGGTGACAGAAAACAGCCGAGATAACTCCTTTAATTTCATTTGCATAGGCTTGGCCAATGATTACGCCGAGTATGTGACATGGTACATTAGCATTTGTGCTGACAGTATCGTACCCACCACAGGAATGAAGCAGCCAAGAGGCAGTAGAGAGAGAAGCAGGATAGCTTCTATTCTTCTACTGACCCTGGGCATATGGGGCAAGACCTGCTGCACATCACAGAGTATAGGGCCACCTGCACCTTCAGCTCAGCAGGCAGCCAAAGAAAGAATTTCATTGCACAGAGAAATGCACTTTTCTACTGTACATATGACATTAGTTTTGAATCTTGAATCTCTCCAGGAGTACTCCGCATAACCCCCCTCCAACTAGTCAAAGTCAAGTCAAAGTGAACTTTATTGTGATTTCACGGTATACAAGTATACAGGGAAACGAAATGGCGAGAGCTCTGGATCAGCAGTGTATATACAAATACTTCGAAGAAAATCTCTGTAATTCATCAGTTTCTTTTGCTAATTCCAGTCTACAGTAAAACACCACCCAATCACACATGCAGGATGAATGGAAGAGACACTCACTGTGATCTGAGGCAGGTTCAGCTCACTGAGATCTGACATTCATCTGCAGGGCTGCAAAAACATGCAATGAGGTCAGAGGTCAAAGCTTTGAGACTCTGGTGCCACCTGGTGTTCGCTGTGGCATATTACAACCTCTGAACCTGTCCTCTTTGTGCTGTGTTGTTCCAGCAGTGCTTATAAGATCTATAGATAATTTCCTGTTTGTAGGGCTCTTTATAGGCTCTGAACAAGACCTTCAGTGCTTCAGGTTGAAGGCAGAAAAATACTAACTCTTGCTAATTTGTATTATTTTGAAAGTGTTCAATTTTTTAATCATGGAAACCGGTGGAATTCTTACACACACACTCACAAACTCTTGGTGTTCCACAAACCGTTCCTTTACAGTGAGGGTAAGGGGCAAGACATTAGGAAACACCTCCACCATGAAGGGATGAACTTGATCTGAGGTTCGTTTCAAAGTAACATTCATATTTATACAGGAACCATGGTTTCAGTAGAACATCACCCATCTCATTTTCTTCCCGTCCTGGTGCGACTTCTGGACACACACACATAATAATGAAAACATGTCCAGTCAGTCCAGACCTCCTTCTTCCAATTCATATATATATATGTATATATATATGTATAAATATATGTTTATATAAATATATGTATAAATATAT
>JBBPDH010047336.1:0-10176 GCA_037974565.1 Clupeocharax schoutedeni | reverse complement strand
TTACAGTAGTTCAGCTCCACTCATTTAGCCTACAGTTGTTTAGCTCCACCCATTTAGCCTACAGCAGTTTAGCCCCAGCCATTTAGCCTACAGTTGTTTAGCTCCGCCCTTTCAGCCCACAGTGAAATAAAGAGAGGTTGGAAAATGGTCACGTAGAAAAGACTGGCTGTTTTTGGTTTATACAAACACACAAGCATCATTAGTGGAGCTCAGATGGGAAATAAAATATTAGAAAAATGTAGGATAAACTTTCTCAGGTTTCTCCTTTGCTACAGTCTGATATTTTAGAGGATTTGAACCCTTTTAAACCTTTTAACCTTCTGTCTGTAAAGCAGCACACACACTCTACCATCACGTGACTACGTTATTTGACTGCTTTTCTATTCCTGTCGTTTTTTCCACTCATCTAGTTTTGATGGCCTGGAAGCTCACAACATTCATGTTTGAGAGTAACTTTGTGGTTAGACAAGTGTCACCAGGAGACATCACATTGCTGTGCCAAAGAGTTCTGTCAAAAAGAGTTTATCCAGATCTGTAGCCTGTAGTGTGTTCAGGATGAACTTACGTGGTTCCACTGTGCACAAGCACACAAATGCATCATTCAAGATTCAAGATTCAAGATTATTTGTCACATACAAAGTTATACAAGTACAAGATGTAGGTAAATGTGCCCCATGAGACTACACAATAAAGTTATAGATACATTTGGAAAGGCTAAACTTGCACCATATGATAAGAACTGCACTTTACCAACAATTGTAATGCTTTAATGACTTTCATTTGATTGTTATTGAAAGAGTATTTTGGCACAGACTGAACAAATTTCTTACGGTGTTAAACAAGCCGTTAATCCAATGAAAAGCTAATGCTGCCTTTAGGGGGTGCTGATGTCCATGATTGCAATCAGCCGTTATTAGAGCAATCCATTACACTTTAAATTGTGCACATGAAGAACACAACAGCCAATATTTGTGAATGAACTAATAGATATTAGTCTGAAATTATGTTGTCAATGTGGATAAAGGAATTGAAGCCCAGGAGCTGTTTCTGTTCCACACATCGGTAACTAAAGAATAGGTCAATTGGTTTACTTGGATTTATATGTAAACACTGAACACTAAACCTCAGAATTTAAAGAGTTAATGAACAAGCTTCCATGAGCTTTTATCTGATGCATGTATTTAGTGAAGCCCTAAACTCTCCTGAGACATGATTCATGTTTTGATTGACAACCCAGGACTGTGAGAATGAGAGTGATTTCCAAACCCATCACTTGAAGATTCCAATTTTATTACACATAATGGTCCAAATCCCAGAGCTGCCATTTGTGTGGAGTTTTACTTTATAAAGCATTCCAAATTGGCTCCAGCGATTTCAGGGCCATTCACAAGCATCTCTAATGGGGGTCTCCGTGGGAGACAGTTACAGCATTTAGCACACCACCGATGCTCCTCAACAGAAGGGTCCTCAAAGGCACCACCAGCTCAACTATAGAGCATCCAGTATCTACAGGACTTTAGCTGGCCAATTCTATTAGATGTATTCAGAATGACTATTTGTTCGTCCATGTATACGTACCTTAAACTTTATCTATTCCATCAATCTTCTATCTAACACAAGTAGCAAGCAGCTGATGTTCTGTAGTTCAAAATAAGGGTTTTAAAGCGGTAAAACAGACAGTTTAGAAGAAAGAATATTATTGAGACAATTAGTGAGACTGTTAGTGAGATTAAAGATTTTAAGAGAAAGTTAATAAGGCAGAACATTAGTGAGGCAGTTTGTGACGTGGGACACTAATGAGACAGTCAGTAAAGTGGAGCATTACTGAGATAATGAGGTGGAACATAAACGAGACAGTTAAAGAAATTCTGTCTGTATACGTCACACTAAATAAACAGTATGTGTTCGGCATTACGTGTAAGTTAAACGGATCCTTCCTGTTAAAGCAGTCAGCTCCTGGTTGTGCAAATTAAATAATTGCTTCAGCCTCACTTCTGACCGTCAGGACATAGCCATCAAAACACATGGTATTGTATGGTATGGAAGTAAACTAGTACTACATACATCTAGTAAACCCTGTCATCTAGTCCTAAAAACAAGAGAAAGTTGGACCCTAGCGGCTCTTCTTCAGAACCACTCTTCTGAAAGCTTATCTTCTCCCTTCCTTGTTGTTTTAGAATTTAATATGGAGTCTGTTCTCTGGTGATTATTCACCTCCTTTTCCTGGAGTTTCAGAAAACGTGTTTGAGTATGTTACTGTTGTGAGACTTGTTCAGTCTAACCTGGCAGCCACAAATGATATGACTCATACACTAGAAGAGGAAAACATCCTATTCTAACCTGGGGCCGCATTATCACTAAGAGTTCCTGACTTTTACTTAACCATCCAGGAAATAACCTTTAAAACCCACAGCAGCACAAGGAACAAAACAAGTGAGCAATCACAAACATCGCGAAGCTAATTTTCAGAGCCCCAGAAAGATCTTTTTAATCATTCATTCCATAGTGAACCAGCCTCTAAAGCACACAGTGGGTTCTTTAATGTTCTCTGAATCACTGCCTGCTCAACTGGGAAAAGTGACACTGAAATATGCCCAGAACATGTTTACACATTTCAGTAGGTTTTAATAGGACCAAATCATTTAAACATGGTTGTGAAAACACACTAGTGTTTGGGCCAGACAAATCTGCTAACAGGCTGGATGGGACCACTGGGATTCTAACTGGTGGTCTTGGCTCTGTAGTCAAATGTTCTTCTCTGCTGTTATTCTCTAGATCCAGATCCTCAGCTTTAGCCTGTAGGCCTCCTTGTTTGCAAACAGTGTCTTTTCTACTAAAAACAGCTGAAAACATTATGGTGTCTGCATCTTTACTAAAAACTTTAAACCGTAATAATAACATAAATTCTAAATTATAGAACTCTAAATTATAATAAAAACAACATTAGAGGAAACATTACAGAATACACCCAGAACACACATTATCCTGTGGAGGGTCTGATGTTCTTTTGGAGGTTCTTGCAGGTTAGATAGCTGAGATAGTGTTTGGTAAAAGGGCCTGTCCTGTTAAAGAAGGAAATCTTGGTCATGCTAGGGAACAAAACGTTTCAGCGTCTCAGCTGATGGTCAGGATGTTGCCATTATTACAGGCTCTTGCAGAGATCTTAGCCTCAGAGGTTTCCCAGATTTCCCTATTCTGCATGTTTGCGAAAAGGTGGGTTTTTAAAATTTGATATTTAACTTTAGTTGGTAATATGAGCTAGTTTGAGTAGCTAATTAAACACTAAGTATGAAAATACTCTTGTTTTTACAGACTCACTGTGCCAAAGGCCATTAAAACTTTGTCTATGCTAGATAAATACGCAAACTCACCTAAAGACTAGTAAATGGTACATAGTGATTGAATTTTCACTTCATTCATTCAGTGTTTTATATACTAAAGCATCACAAGAAGCCCTCCAACAGGGGCTGTGCCCATGCAGGAGCATATTCTGTAAAGGAACAACTTCTGTAAAGTCTAATACAGTGATTGTTTTCCTAAGATGTGCTGAACATGAATATTTAATCCTAGACGTGCAGCAGAGTTAATAAGTATCATACAATGTAAAGTATTTACTTTTGAAGGTGAGTGTGTGCTCTGGCTGGATGATTCTCATTATCAGCCATGAACTCATCACTCAAAGCAGAGCTGGGATGGAGAACAAACTCTCACCTTACTGTCACTAATTTGCCCCTTCTCAGAATAACATCAGCAGCCACTCAGTCCCTATGGGGAGATAAGTGGGCCTCTGCCTGTTGAGTGTGTGAGTGTATGCTGGGAACATACTGTAGAATCCCTAGGGTGGGTCTTAAAGTGATTCTGTTTATCCTCTTGCCTGAGAAAATTCATTGTTTTGAGGTAAATAACTAATTAGATTTAAAATACTCCCTTGAGTGTTTATATTTTAATGCTATTTAGAACAGAGTTAGCCTTTGGTCCCCCATGTAGTGTTTTGCTGAAACCCTGCTGCAGCACATTACATATTTATCGAATCAACAGAATGGGAAAATAAACTGTCACAGTATCCACACCTATTTACATGATTTACAAACTATTCTTGGGGTTTATTGGACATGCAGTACACATTTCAACTCAAAAAGCAACTGGTGAGGCTTACATAGTACTTCAAAAATGAAAATTAGCTTTGAGGTCCAAAATTCTAATAAATTTCTAATAAAAATTCTCATAAATTCTAAAGTAAAATAAGTATTTGAACCAGAGTTAAAGCATTTAGAATTTCATAAACGTTTTATACATTAATATTTTCATAATACTTTTACATTCTTTTTCATACAAATCTTCTGTATGAAATCCCAGTGTTACATTCTATTCTAGGACCACTGGATGGATGGATACTGGAAGACTGTATAAATTGCCTCCTCACATCTCTGTGGTAGTTTGTTTTGCCAGAAGGAAATTCCTGACTTGTCTTTGAAATCTACTACCCTCCTCAAAATGCTAAGCCAGCTGTCTAGCTTCACTCTTTTCTAAGGATAGAAGTTTAGGACCATTGGACATCATCTACCTCTTGCCAAGTCCATATTAACACGTACAGATACAACCCCCCACCAAACCCTTGCTCTTATTAAATTGAGTGTGACTTGTTCTGGCTGATACAAAGACGTCACCATCTAAGAAGATCTGATTTGCTGTTAATAGTCTGTTCCCAGTTCTGTCCTTTCATGTTGGATGTTTCACTGCATCACCATTCATCACCATTCACCATTGCAGTTCAACTCACAAAACCATCAGAGCCAAAAACAGATGGTGGCAGCCTATCGAAAGCCCTGGAGGATCACATGAGCCAAAGATCACCACCCTGCTTCCTGGAGATCTGCTTCCCTGCAGAATTTATTTCCAACCTCTGTCTAACATGCTGCCTTTCAACCCCACCCCCGAAACCTCAACAAACTATAAGATGTCTGATTAGCCAATCATGGTCATTCTGACGAAGTTAATGAACTGGAGCAGGTCTTGGAGGTTGATGGTGTAGTCCACAAGTAGGTGGATCTCCAGAATCAGGGTTGGTGAACTGACGAAAGCGGTGTTTTGGTGGACGAAAAAAAAAGGGAAACATTATGAAGTTATTTTTGAATGACCATTTATAAAAGTGGTTCTTAATTTTGTGAAGCATCAGATCATTACTGATATCTGCAGATATCACTGATTCAGTTCCTGGAAAAGACCGGAAATCGTTCCTGGAAAACAAAACCAGAAAGCTCTGGAGGAAATTTCCCATCGTATTTTTTTGTTTAAAAATATAGCTTTCCCCACAGACTAGTGCTGAAACAATACACAATGTCCTATCAGTGTCCTGGCATTCAATAAAAATAATAATTTAATTGCATATATATATATATATATATATATATATATATCAGTTGATCTATAAAATTAGTATCAGAAGCGTACTAGAAGAAAAAGAAAGCGGCATCTTTCTGTGCTTTGTTGAGGAACCGTTTGTAGGTGGTGGAAACCTAGTGGGTAGGATACTTGCCTCTGGTCCAAGAGGTCATGGGTTTGAATCCTACCTTCAGCACCACCACTAGGTTCCTGAGTGAGACCCTTAACCCCAAGTTGGTCCAGGGAGACTATCCCCTGTAGTTAGTGAACAAAAGTCGCTTCTTAATGCCATAGATGTAAATTTGATGAAACATCTCTTGATTATTAAAATGGGACTTGAGTTCAGTTAAATTTATTTGTTCGGCCAGTATTGTTACAGAGCAGCTTTTTTAGAAATTCTCAGCCCACAGTGAGCAAGCAAAGGGCAACAGTAATGGCAAATCTCTTTAAGAACAATAGAAAGAACCTCAACAAGAAACCAAGAATCAAATGGACATCCCTAAGAACATGAGAAAGTACCTCTTAGAGGAACGAAGACTCAAAAGTAGAACCCCCTACTAATAACAGAGGAAAGAACCACTAAGAGGAACCACAACTTAAAATGAGAACCTCCTTATGAGCACAAGGAAGAACTACTGAGAGGAACCATGACTCCAAAGGAGAGATTCACCAGGAACCTAAAGAACATTGGGAAAAATAACTGAGAGGAACCAAGACTGAAAAGGAGAACCACCTTGAGGACACATGGGATCCCCCTGACAGGACATAAGTCTCAGTAGGAGACCCTTCCTCAAACCTGGGGAGGAACCAGTGAGAAGAACCAAGAGTGAAAATAACAGTCACCCTAAGAACAGGGGGTAGAACCAAGGTTCATCAAGATGCTATGAGTAACTTATGAGATATGAAGGTTCCCAGCCATTAAGAGCTTTAAAAACAGCAGATGAATTTAGAATCAGTGGTAAAAGCCCATGCAAAGATGTTGCCGGTCTGTGTTTGTGTGTTAATGAGCAGCAGTGTATTGGGTCTCTCAAACAGTATGAACCCACTGTAAACACACATTCATGTCACACACTTCTCAAAGCCTGGCTGAGAGTGTGTTATCAGGGGCTCCGATGATGAAAAGCGCAACCAGGTGACACTGTTCTACGGCAGTCTGTTTTATCACGTAGATCCATCCGTCACTGTGGAGGAAAGAGCACCTGCACTGAGGGACAGAGGAACAGTAACCCAATCAGAGCGCTCTAATGGACGAGTGAGCACACAAAGCAGACTCAGCCTGAGGGAGCACAGCGGCCTTCAGCTCCTCTGTGGAAATCTCTTGCTTGCTGATATCAGACACAAAGCATCTTTAAGTGAAGGACACACATCTGTCACACACACTCATTGCCCATTTTCTCTCATAAACAGTGAAACATCTTGATTTAGGGGTGTGAGTTGTGCATATAAAACAAACAATAGATTTCTCTTTAATCCATTTACTGTCACATTATCATTATATGATCACATTATGATCTGATCTGCATTTCTTTAAGAATCCCTTCACAGAAAACTGGGCATTCCTCAAGTATCATGTTTCAAAGGTTCAAACATAGATTTCACTTTTCAGACCATGTATCCTGTAAAACTGTAACCCTACCCATACCACCATTTCATTCAAGCAGAACAAAGCACATCTGTCTGAACCAGTGAAGGGACAGGTGCAGATGATTCCAGATGCTAAATGGTTAGAACTCCTTTAACTAGGCTCCCTGTCTCTTTAGGCTGCCTGTTGCAGTGATATATATGGTACCATTTCTTTAATTTACTCAGTATGCCAATAACAGGACAGTTTAAAAGGAAGAAAATAGCATTTTGTGCCAGCAAGGTGATTCAGAGCAACATATAAAGAAATGAGGGGTTGCTCAAGACTTTGCACAGTACTGTGTAAATGCACAATGTGCTTTCTTTGTTTTTCAACAACTTCTACGATTTTCTCAAATATTACCATTGGAAATAATAATAATGATTAAAAGATGACTCATAAATGAACCTGGCTGGATGTTTAGTGAATACTAAAAGTTTTCTAATTAAGTAGAACTACAGAGGACTCTATAATGACAGCAGTGGTTAAAGGAAAGTTATCCCCTGTACTGTCAACATACCGTGTAATAAATTATTTATTTGACTTGGGTTTTTTTAGTTGTGATGTATCTACATCTATTTCATTAATAAAATCGCCCTGCTGTCTTAAAGCAAGTCTTCACTAACTTTTATATATAGATCCAAACTCTTGCTCACTGTAAACCCCACCAGACCATCCAGTATACATGACAGTGGACCTTAGAAAGCCCAATACTGTCCCCCTCACAGAGGCAGTGGGTGGCCTGATGGTTGGGAAGTTGCAGCTATGATTAGAAGTTTGCAGGTTTTAATCCCGAGACTGCCAGTGGCACAGCTGAGGTACCCTGAGCAAAGTACTGTCCCCATACATGGCTCCCTGATGCTGGGTCACTGGCTGCCCGCTGTTTCCCTTGGGATCAATGTAGAGAGGAATTTCACACTGTACACACTGTGTGCTGTGGTGTGTTCACTTGTGATTAGTGGATGTTCTAATTTCTGGGAACTACCGTTTCCCAAGATCTGTAGAGCAACATCAGCCCCATCTATAAAAAGGCCCACCAGAGGATGTACTTTTTGCGACAAACAAGGAAGTTTGGTTTACCACAAGAGCCCCTATACAGCCATCAAATCCATCTCGTCCACATCTGTCGCAGACTGGTTTGCGGCAACAAAACAGGAAAGGATTGCTGTGAGCAATAAGGACAGCTGAAAAAAACATTGGGGCCCCTCGACAGGACTGTACTGAGGACCCAAGAAACAAGCAGTGAAAATCATTACAGATTCCTCACACTCTGGAATCACTCACTGTCAAGTGTTTTAGAAAACCTCTTACTAAGACGACTAGACACAAGAGCGCTTTCTTCCTTCATGTCATCTCCCACATAAGCAGCTGGGCAGGGCTGTCAAGTCTCACGCAATGAGCGTGAGACACACGCATCTGACTGCCTTCACACTCTAGGCTGCCCATTGAACACCACCATCAACGTTGGTTGCTTCTCTGTTATCCTGTTGCCTTGCAACACCCCCCCAAACCCATTATGTGAAGGCTCAGCCAGGTTAAGGTTAGGTGTACGCCGTGACTCCAGAACACGGCTTTTGTAAGTAAGCAAGTTTCACAGACATGACCAAAAAAAATCTATTGAAGCTGTAAAATGCAAAACATAAAACATAAAGGTATATTAAGAAAAGTGACCCAAAGGCTTGTCTAAAAAGCTAGGTCTTAAGCTGGGACTTAAACTGGGACTCTTTGTCTGATTGCACCAATTTCAGTACTGGTGGTTTGTTCCACAGTCTGAGAGCAACAGGTTGAAATGTGTGATCCCCGCTCCTCTTCAGTCTGGTGTGAGGCACAGAAAGAAAGCCTTGTTTGGTGAATCTCAGGGCTCGACTAGTACTGTTAAGCTGCAGGGGGTCCCAAGTTTCTAAGGAGCCTGACCCCAAATAGGAGAGATGTGAGACCATTTGTGGGAGCGAATTAAAAGCCTCGGGCAGTGTTATGAATGGTCTGAAGGCAAGTAGCTTTTATGAGGAACATTATACAGCTCCGGAAATTAAGAGAGCACTGCAATTCATTTTTAAATCAGCATCTCTGAGTATGATGACCATTCCTTGCCAATGCCTGTTAAATTCCTACACAAACTCCTCATTATTTAATTATTTAACTCATCTTATTTAGTGAGGAAAAGTATAAAACCACTGCTGTAATCAACACTCTCCTCTCACAGTGGGACCAGTTGGATGGTGAAACACTACTAGATATTTGTCAAAGGTAATTATTGCCATTTGTTTTGTTCTGTAAACACTGCATCTCTTATTTTGATGTTTTGTCATGTCCTTAAATATGTTGCTTTTTGTTTGGAAATTAGGAGAAATATTGTCAGCAGTTCTTAAAAAAAGCTAAAACTAAGCTGTTCAGTTCAATACTTGCTCCTATAAAAGATTAAACCTGAGAAACTGAACATGTTTGCAGTGGTCTCATTTTTTTTTCTGTAGCTCTATGCTCTATGTAAGAATTTTTCATTATTAAAAAAAAAAAAAGATCAGATCACTACCTAGTGTATCAGTAAACACTCATGTATGGGGAAAACCAAATTAAATAAATAAAAAACATGGGAATATTGTGGGAATTTCAGGTAAAACTTATAATGTGGGGAAAGTGGCTTGTGATGTTTGGTTTTATTCAACATAATTCTCAAAAAAAATATCCTAGCAGATATTTCAGACAATAGATTTTTCAGAATGCAGAAATGTCAGTGGGCTCCACACCGGCTTGACGTTTTGTTCTAAGCCCTTCCGCAGCTGAGCTAATCTCAACCAGCCCACCGGCTACAGAGTGTTATAAGACCTCGGTTGACTCTACCAGGCTGTAGAGAAAGAACAGTACATTACAGAGAACTGCCCTCTACTGATCATTTCCAGAACCTGCTGGGGAATGAACGAATGAATGAATGAAAAACTAATTGTTGATATTTATCTCAGTTACTTCAGTCACTGCACATTTTTGCTTAATTATTGTACAGACATTTTACACGATTTACAGTGTATTTACCTCAGCTACTTCATATTTACCTCACTTTTTAAATCCAGGCTACTGTTTTATCCAGGCCACTGTAAACTGGGTTTTCTTTTTTGTAGTTATTGCTATATACCCCCTACTGTAGATTTTACAGCAATTGCAGGTATACTTGCCCCAGT
>JBBPDH010046578.1:0-22249 GCA_037974565.1 Clupeocharax schoutedeni | reverse complement strand
AATGAACCGACGCTTCGTTTGTCATTGGTCACGTGGTTTTCTGCTTAGCCGATACACGCCTCGAAGCGAGGCTTCGTTTGCCACGCCCCCTTATACTCGATACGCGCTTCGAAGCCTCGTTTCAACTAGCCCATCACTACTGAATGGCCAGAGTGCCGGTTTATTTTGAAGTTCTAAATAAAGTGAGCATCAGAATGGATCTCTGGCTTCCAGGTAGTTCGCGGCCCAGCCCCTGACACAAACATTATCAAAAGTTTGCTAAGGCAGTTACTAAGGTAATTCTGTTTTTTACCATTTGAGCTGTCCCTCACAGAACAAGTTGCTTATATTTTTTTTACACTTGACCAAGGAAAAGAGCATTAATTTATTTGATTCTTCACATAATTCTGTATAATTGTGAGCATAAAGAAAAACTATGGTATTATTTCATATTAGCACAAGTGTTAAGTTGCTAGTAAGCTGGCTGGCTTATTCGTCAGTTCACACTGGAACAAATGTAAGCAAACGCATACCATGTAAGTGGTGCCTCGAAAGGTCATGGGGTCCCTAGTGGTCATTAATTTAACCCTTTGATGACTACATAAACAAATAGCTGGTAGCAGCTGGTGGCCTAGTGGTTGGAGCGTTCACCCTGCGATCACGAAGTCGTCGATTTTATTCCCAAGCCTGCTAATCACCTCTTAGGTATCCTTAAGCAAGATACCGTCCCTGGGTACTGTGTTTCTGACTGCCCACTACTTCACTTGGTAATTGTGTTTAAATGCAGAATGAGATTCAGTATGAGATTTTGAATAAAGTCCTCCTAGAAGAAGCTGAAAGTAGTACTTCTGCATTCCAAGTTGGTCTCCCGACAGCCCAGACTCTTTCATTAGTATTCCTGGAAATGTCAGAAATGCACTGCAATGATGTGCCTTTAGAGCCATGTTCTGTTTTTCATAAATAAATCAACATGGAGGGACTCTTTGCCTCTGAGAAAAAACTGGTTTTGTGTTTGAAGTACCAGAGGGGTGCGTGCACTGCAGAGAAGAGAACCATATTCATATCTGTCGGAATTAATTATACATATGAACATGTATTCCACAAAATTGAGTTATGGGCTGGTGACAAGCCCTCCCTAAAAACATATTCGGATGTGGATTTTTCTTACTTGAAATCAAGGGGCGGAGAGGCTGCGTGTGGTGGGAGAAAAATGCCAGAACTGAAATAAGCCAGTAATGTGTGTTCTTTACAGTAATTATAAATGCAAATTCTAAGTCAGGGCCAAACATGGAGTGTGTACAGCTTTTAAAATCTGCAACAGTCAGGCACAGTTTCTAACTAACTACTGTGCCTTTTCCTGACACTGCATATCTACTATAAAATGTCCTTTTAAAGATGACAGTGTGCCAAGAGCCACATAAACAAGTCTTTTTGAGACTACTTAACAACTTGAAGTGGTTTGAGGCGAGTGGGTGATAATTTAGGTCTGCAGAGAACACAATGCTAATTGATGGCTTTGCAAACCTCAGCAAAAACAAGACCTTAGCTATTAAAAAGATCTCATATCCAGGCTATACATTTGTTTTCTCTCATAAGATCAGTCTCACTTAGAAATGTTTTTTTTTTTAATTACAAAAAACTGGTGGCCTGCTATGGGAGTTGCCCCTGTGATCGGAAGGCTGTGGGTTCAAATCCCAGGAATGCCAGGAATCCCAGGACTCCACTAGGGCACGGCTCACAGGGTGATGCGTAGGTGACTGCCCACTGGTTCATTTGGAGAATGGGTTAAATACAGAGAGAGGATTTCACATTGTTCACATTGGGTGCTTTACTGTGGTGTTTTTAAGCGCAAAGAGTCACAGATCAAATTCGAAATCGAAGCTCCATGCCAACCCGGCCTGAAGGGTTCTGCTAAAACTTAAACCTGAACCAGTTCTATTCATGCACAGCTGTTTAGATTTGAGCTCAGATTGTACACAGATTGTACACATATTTAGAACAGACATGGTTTTACAGGTTTCATTTCTTGCTATTCTTATCAAGTGCTTGATTTGAAATATTGAAAATATCCTACTGGATAATCTGACGTTTTACTCATTTGTAATACAGTTTATTATCACGGTATTCCAGCTGTTACCCTCCCTGTGCTAAAGATCTTTGCTACTCATTGAAACACACTCTAGGCGAACTTAAAGCTGTCACATATCTCTTCCTCCGCACAATGTAAACAGGCACAAATGCAGACTTCCATGCTTAGAACTTTATTTAAAAAGTAAAACAAAAGGCACGAGGGCCAGAAACAATGTCTAAACAAAAGGAGAACGGAAAGGCATCCAAACCAAGTGATTCAAGCATGAAGATTGACCAACAACCTCATAATAAACCGTATAAATACCTGAAACTTAATCCCCACTTCCAGTGAACAACGAAACCCCATCATCCTTCATAATAAAAGCCCATCACCAAATCTTTGGCTGCCTCTAGTGGCCTCTGACAAAAGCTCTTATGTGCTCATTTTCATGATTAAAGTGGCTCCTCATAGTCACACCTGAACACACCACAGCGTAAACAGTCTGAAACTTTTTTTCTGTTTTTAACCCATTCACTAAGTGAAGCAGTGCCTAGGGAGAAGTGTGTGGGCACGGTATCTTGCTTAAGGGTACCTCAGTGTACCTGCCTTCTGATTGCAGGAGCAACTCCCTAACCACTAGGCCACCAACCGCCCCAGTTATTAGCTGTTATCTATAGTTTCTGTAATGAGCTTGCTGTGAACAGGCGTATAGAGAATAATGCTGGTTATTTTGTCTGCCGTTTTGTCTGATTTGGGACTAAATTGGGTGTTGTTGATCTGACAAAGGACCGTTCAGAGTTAGCAATATGTCTGCTCCTGTGACATTTCAGAAGGTCCGACATAGACGCATAGACTGGCTGGTATTTTTTAACTTGGAGGATTAAAGGATCTTGAGATGGAAAAGGCATTTAATAAAATCTGAAACATGTATGTTAAAAAGAGATTTATGTAATATTAATTCAAAGAATCTGCCAGTGGGTATACATATACAATACTGTGCTGCAAAGTCACCCTGAGAACCTTCCTGTTTTTAATCCTGTCATTATATATATTATTAATTCAACAGAATTAAATATAGAGTAGTTTTCAGGGTGACTCTGCAGCATAGTTGGTCACATGGTTTAATCTGAGTTTGAGCACCTCTTCATTTTTACATGAAGATATTCTGGTATTTTACTTTCAAGTTTTCACTGTCGGAACAAAACCTGGTATATCAAGAACAGTTACAGCAGTGGTGGAATGATTTGATGAAAGTTAAGTAACACCATTTTATTCTATTTATTATTTTATTTCCGATCATTTAGGGTGGTTCATATGTCATGAAATTCAGACACACTAAAGAATCTCAAAGAACTCTGGACAAAATAGAGAGGGAAAGTTTTCCTTTGACTAACACTATCTTATACAAATAATTTCAATTATGATTTACACTATATGTACGGTAAGTGTTCAGTCGTTTGTTATAAATATAATGTAAATATATCACAAATATATTGTGTTAATGCTACATTTTCTATGTACCGTTTTTCTATTTATGGGTCCCACTTACATTTAGGCACTCATTTCTCTTCATATCCTCAGCTACCCCAGAATACCCCAGATCTATAAGGCAGTCTGTACACCTGATACATGCTGGATATCAGATCACTTCCTTCGATCGAACAGAGACAGCGTCCTGAAACTTATCTTGAGATTGTCTGGAGCATGAACAGAGAGAGAGAGAGAGTGTGAGAAAGAGAGAGAAAGAGAGAGAGACAGAGAAAGAGGAAGAGAGATATAGATAGATATTGAGAGAGAGAGAGACAAAGAAGCCTATTTTTAGTGCTCTATGGTCAACACACACAAGCCTCTGTCTCCTCAGGCTCAACCAGCCTCTACATCTGTGTGTGCACATGGGTGGCCGATGAACTGATTGGATACATGAAGAAAGAACGGAGGCAGATGGCAGATCTCTGCAGTACTGAAGACTGAATTTAGCTTTTTCATTTTCAACGTTTTTTTTTTACCAGCACTCCTTTTGACCTGATGTCAGCAGATACAACAGATAAAAAAGTAAGTACTATTTGTTTCACCATACAGGCCAGAATTCTCTATTTTTGCACTAGGATGATACTTGGATCAGTCTGTGGATCCCCTGATATCAGCAATCCTACTGATTCAGGTGATCTTGCAAGGCATTTTTCTAAAGAGAAAATCCAGTTTGGCTGTGGAAATGGAGTCTCCTCTGAATTCTTCTTCTCCTTTTTTTTTTTTTTAACTATGTCAGGCTCCATTTGGCACAGTTTCCTCTGGTTGTAAAGGCCTAATTCAGGACACTTCAATGAGTATTCTGTTTTTCTGCCTCCATAAGTCTGCCTGCATGATGTCTTTAAAATGGGGGTCTAATGGCCAAACCTGATTTGCTTGATGTATGAGGGTCACTTGCATGTCAGCCAATCCGGTTCCTTTGCTACATGCTTTCCTTTAGTGCACAGAGCATGTGGCCATGTTGTGGTCTTTTCTTTGACTGTTGTAGTTGCAGCGCATGGCCAGTAGGGGGAATACTTGCCTTCATAATTGCCGATCTGCCTTTAGCAAGACTCCACCCTTTTCCAGGTCATTTTCTATGATGCTGGATAGGGATCTACTTATTACCTCTAGATTCACTCCTGCAATCAGTCAGACCCTCCAGCTGAGAACAAAAAGAGCTGAAACTGCATTCATGTATCTTTCACTGTCCTGCCTCAAAGCACAATATTATGCTTTGTTCTGGACGTGATGTCTCCCGTGATGGCTTTTCTAGGCCGTCCATGCCTTTCAGTGCCTTAGATTTCATTGTTACTTTCTTCAGCCCCATGAGCTGAGTGCCATCCATCTATCCACATGTTCCGCTCACATGTGTAATAGGAAATTAGATCTGTCAGGATGAGATTGAGGAAGAGTTTTCATAATGCTCAGATAGCTGAGAGAAATGTAGTCTGCTGAAACTCTACACTCTGCCTTTCATCTGTTCTTTCCATCTGTTTATCATTCTTTACACTGGTACGGATGGCAGTGATAGTTTGGAAAAGAAAAAAACCCAATTTGTCCGTGTTTATAGATCACACAATGTCATATTGTGTCAAAAACAACACAAAAAAGCCCAAGAACACTGTTTTAAAGGAATATCTTACTCCTCAGTTTTAGATGTAATATTGTTAAGGCTTTAAAACATACATACCAACATACACCTTACTCCCTGGTAAGTTGAGAATAAAGCTGTAGAAGTGGCTTATTTGGAATTTGTGTTTGGGATGTCACAAAAACTTCATCTGATTTTTTTTATATGTTTATATAAATGATAGAAATCTTGGCCTACAGCTATCTGTCATTACATGAAAGGGATGGGAAGTATTTTAGGTCAGTTTTGTTTACAGTGCTTACTAATGAACATAACCTTCGTTTTCTTTGGCCTCCTTGCTCTGGTGCAAAACTAAAGCAAGCAACCTAAAGACAACAAACATGCAACTTTGTGGTCATCAGGTTCACAGGCAAATGTTTTACCCACTAGGCCGCTACCACCTAGTGGGATTATGTGTTTAGTTCTGCCGTACTACTCTTTATTCATGTACTACTACTACTAATCATGCATTGTTTTTACAGGCATCTTTAAAGCACTCAACGATGCCTCACAAGAACACAAACAAACCAACAGTAATTAACACAATAAAATGTGACAGCAGTTACATAATAGGGTACATTCATTAAAGATGTGATTTAAAGGTAGAAAGCGAATCACTGTTGAGTATTCCACAAGGAAGAATGTTCCACATGCGAGGAGCAACTCGGCTCTAAACTCCATGGTAGTCGAGTGGGTGAAAGGTATAGTGAAACTGATAGAAGCAGGTTTGGTAAGAGCTATACAAGCTTTCTCACTGGTCAGACCTTCAGATGCTGAATTGTCCCAATATACTATAATATGGACTGAAATGTGAAATGACCTAATCGAGTTTTGATTTTCAGTGGGTGGGACAAATTTCATAGGGAAATTGTCTCATCGGTGAATTTCACTGCTGTTCTTGAGCTGAAGTGGGTGCAGTGCAGGGGGTTCTCCAGCAGTGGTTCAGGAACCGCCCCATAGGCCATCTGGTTTGTGTCTAATGGTAAACAGCAACAGCTCTGTGTGTCAGGGTTCTTTACTGAAGAAATTACTCAGGAAATGCAACATGCAAGTAAAATGTGGTAATATGTGTCTTACAAGCTTTAGTGAATCTATGGAATGTCTGCTGTCTGTGTTTTATCTAGAAAGGCCAAAATCCCGTACCTGTAGCTTAGCACCGACATGCTGCTAGAATCTCCTTAGGGGAGCTAGAAGATATTAGTTTGACTTAGTATTTTATTGTTATATAATTGTACACTATATATTATTATTCTACATAATAATATTTTTCTTGTCTCTGCAGTCATAGCGTAGGCAAGGATCAATGAAGTTCTCTGATTCTGATTCTGATTAGTGTTATCCTAGATGTTTGTTATTTTTCCTTGTTTTTTTTTTTTTTTTACCACATGTTGATTTGATTAATGCCCTGCCCTGAACTGATGCTCTAGGCTTATTCACAATTGACTCATTATTCACTATGGATTCATAACTATAGTTCATTTTTAAAGAAAGTTTTAAATTGTTTCCTATACTTTGATATAACAGAGATGGAAATTACACCCATCAGCCAGGAGGAATAGATAAAAAAGGTGGGAGAATGCTCTGTGCTAGGTGCCATCTCTCAGGAACCACTCAATCCGTGATCATTAACACCACTCCACAGAGAGAGAGAGAGAAAGGGGCGAGTGTGAATACGTATTGCAGTGACTGAAATTAGAAACTGGCAGTGCTGGATGTTACAGGATGTGTCTCTTCACCTGGTGTAAGTGAGGGAGGCAATAGAAAGTGGAGGAGGCACCACAGCGCAAAGGTCTGAATAATAGACTAATATCTGTATAATAGATAATATGTAATATTATATTGTACTCTTCCTTTTCTTGTCCTCAGACTGTTGCATAGGACCATTCTGGGTGAAGATGGATGAAGTCGTCTTCTTCACACTATCCATGCAGTGTGTTGGGGACCTCTGCCCTGAAGGTGAGATAAAGAAGATCTCTTTAAGCTATGGAGCTCCAGGCGTGCAGAGCTGTGAGGGACAGGTAGGGGTCCTGGAGTGAGAATGCCTGTCCAGCAGTAATGGACCTCAGAAGATGCATGCCTCAGCTCCAGGACTGAGTAAAAATATCCATCCGAGCTGGAACCCTGCCAGTGAGTCCATTTACTGGCTGAGAAAATCGGCATTTCAGACCTGAGCACAGTAGGAGTAATTTTAAAGAGGCCAGTTCCTGTTGATTTCGGTGCAGGGAAGCGAGGTGGAGGCTTTGCTTTGGAACTGCTGCAGCCTGCTTCTCTGATAGAGATGCCGAAATGTGATTTAATGGGGCATAGAGGGCACTCAGAGTGAGTTTCGATATGTGCTTGTGATTAGATCCATTGTTTTTGTCCTCATTCCAGGCTGGACCCTGTCTGCAGTGGCTGCCGAAGTGACACATCTGTGACTCCTTTGCATGTGTCAGCATCTTCCCTGCTCCTCCCTCTGTAGTGAGTATATGATGATTCATACTGCACGCAGATCAGTGAGGTTTATTGGTGTCTACAATGTGGTAATATATACAGTCAAGCTAGGGATGTTAATGTCTGCCCTTACAGTGATCAGATTCCAATACAAATGATTCAGTGCATTGTGAAATCTTATTTGAGCTTTTTTCAGTTTTTGTGTCATTTTTTCATGTAATTTGGAAATGGTAGCTATGTGTAAAAATTCAAGTAGTTTCTCTCTATATAACAACAGTAAATAACAACAAAAAACATTCATAAATAATATGCTGTAATTAATTAAATTTGATGTAAAATGATCTACCTAATGGTCCAATACATTATAGGTATTCATTTAATAATTAAGTATAAATATATAAATAAATGTAAAATTATTATAGCATCACTGTGTTAAGTTGTTTTGCATTCAACATGTAACTTGACCGAGGATGTCAAATAGTATACAAACAAATGTATAGAATGATCAATTTTACCCCTGCCTTATACCCCTAAGTCGATTATTTAAGACCCTATAGCGTATATAGCAGCTATAGTAGTCTAGTTATCACTGAGAAAAGAAAGGATCAGCAGAAGTACTTGAACTGATTACGTTCATCTGGTAGTTTGATTATGGAAGATAATCATGTATATCTCTCTTCATGGTCTGTGTAACTGAATTTGTTTCCTATGCAGTCATGCAGTTCACCTATATGGTTTTGAGATCACTTATATGTTTTTTTTAATTACACTATATCCACATAAATTCTACATTTAAATCAGTTTAAGAGATGACATAACTTGTTTAAAGGTTAAAGAATTTCAGTCTAAAATAAGACATGGTCACAAAACCCAAAGGACAAACAATCCAGACTGGAATTAGCATGGACAAATCATGCAGTCATGTGCATCCCTGTTTCTGGTCACAAGGCAGTAATGTGATGGTGCAGAGGGCTGAGGCTGATCTGGAGACAGACTGAGGCAAGACTCATTCCTCTGTTTCTGTGCTGTTGTATATTAGGAGCTTTGGAACATGCAATATTCTCAATATGGTCCTGTGTATAAGAACCTTATTCATTTAGTTTAGTTTTGCTTAGTGTGAGTTATGTCACTGCCTGACGAATAAACACAGGCTGTGTTGTTCCATACTCGAGACATTTTTATTAGCGCAACACATCAACAAGCTGGACAGCTTGACAGACCAGAACTTACTGCCCTTTTCCAGCATAACTCTAAAGTAATATGTAGACATACATAAAATAGTCCCTGGACAGTACACTCACATGAGCAGCTGTAGAGGCTTCAGAGCTTAGACTGTAAATAGACTAAATCTAGTCTATATATTTCATATATTTCATGGGAATATTTTATTATATGATATCAGCCAGAATAAAGTAAAGTGGCTCCTTATGGTCATGTGTGAACAGACTACAGTGCAGCACAGTGTGAACAATGTGAAATTCTTTCTCTGAATTTAATCCATTCACCAAGCGAAGGTCTCACCTACGGGGGGCGCCCCGGGAGCAGTGTGTGGGGACGGTACCTTGTTTAAGGAAAGTTATGACACTAGCAGTATGGGGATTTAAACCCATGACTTTCTGATCACAGGGCCACCATGTTTCTAGATAATAGTATCAACAGATTTAATGTAATGATTCTGTGGGTAGTGGAGGACTAATACCGGACAAACGTTAGGAAGTGGTTACAGTGGATCACTAATGGACACAAAGACACTTGGGCAGGCAGGGCATTCACCCTGTGATCAGAAAGTCATGGGTTTGAATCCAAAGACTGCTAAGTGCCTCTGAGCAAGGTACCGTCCCCATATATTGCTCCCCTGCTTTGCTTGGTGAATGGGTTCAGTGCAGAGGAATTTCGTGCTGGGGGATGTTCACGTATAACAGAATGGACACTTTCACTTTTTTTGTTTGAAGGGGACGTGGGTGGGGAACACTTGGAGAAAGAGAGGTTCTAAACCTGTACTGTAACAGTCTCGCCTTTTCTCGTCTTGCGCCACTGAACGTTTACGCTGTTGATGTTCTGTTCCCCACATGGTCTCTGATGTTGTTGATGAGTAACACCACCCCCACCTGTCTCCCACATCATGCACACCTGCCCACTTGTTTGTGACCCCATCCTGTCTCAGCTGTAGTGAGGAGAACTGCCACTTTATAATGCAGTTCTAGTGCCTTGACCAGACACTAGAGGGCGCACTAGAGGAATGGATTCCAACGGAATTGACCTTTGGAAAAAATTATTATTTGTATAAGATTAACCAATTTTTCACATACACTCGTTTTTTCAAGGCTAAATAGCATGCTACATTTCAACACTGCTGTTCTATTTAGTATCTTGTTCTGTTCCAGTCAGAGGACTTTCTAACTGTGACTTGTGTACATTCATGACGTCAGTGAGCTCACGAGTAGTTCAGCTGAGCAATCAGCACTCAGTCTTCAGAATGCCAGTGCGTTTCTCAGTAAGCATTCTCCTCTTTACATGCCTTTCCATGGACTCGTGAAATGTCCTCAGTCACGGCCCAAGTATGGTTCCAGTTTACATGAAGCAAAGTACAGATCAAATACCTGAAAATGTCCTCGATTCATACAAAATTCACACAAAGTTGGCAGAGGAACTACCACGTAATTAAGTGACTACTGTCTGACCCCTTTGCACCCATTTTTTTAAGGTTTTGTTTGACTATATTGCACTCTTCACTCACAAACTACCTATACCATAACCACTAACTCCCACAATGATTTGTCTGTTGGCCCTTTTATAGGCACACACTGTGAAGATATAATGGAAACAAAAGCAGGCAGTTTGGTGTATTATATTGTGAAGAGCGGAAGAAATAAAGTCGACACACTGGAACTTTCAATGTTTTGTTGAGCTTTATTCTAAAAACCTAATCACAGAACAGCAGCAGCAAAACTCTGCACAACCTGCCTCTAAGCTGTCTGTACCCCAACTGAACTATTTCCCTTCTAGCTCCTCCCCAAACACACAACTTTGCCCGCCAAATGGCAGGTGTAACGGTCCCCATATTCAAACCCAGGGGCTCACGGGAGCCAGTCCTCCTGCCAGCTCGGCACAATATGTTATTTTATTGTAACTATCAATTTGGATAAAAATGCAGAATTTTGCATTTTATTAATCTAAATAAGGATTTTATTAATGGAAATGTTTTTGTAACTGTTCAGAAATAAATATTGTATATTACAATATGATATAATTAGTGTATCCCTCAACCCCCCCCCCCCCGAAACAAAAAGATTCATTGAATAAAAAACAATGAGGTTTCCCCTAAGTGTGTAGCTCCTCAGGTGAACCTGCATTCAAGCTTGCTGTTTATAAAACTGCCTTCTTCTTTCAATTTGTATTTAAAAGTATGAGCACTATCCCCATCCTCTGAGCTAATGCTAACTCTCTTACTGGTTGTGGGGAATTTCCTTGTAGTGTGAGTATGTAGTTCATCTAAACAGTGCAGATTCAACTCTACATAATTGTGAAACCGTTTTTCTATACTGCATAGCTCCCCTTTATGAATGCTGAAGCCCATTTGGATTACTCTGAGCTAATGCTAATGCTAATTAGGCATGCATATCAAGCCTAGCCTGCACTCAGACAGCACTGCAGGTTTTGTTCAGAAGTTGCTTGAAGCGCATTTGCTGAATGCGCTTCAAGCAACCATCCACACACACACACACACACACACACGCGCGCATGCATGCACTCAGTGATTTATTGTCCATGAATCATCAGTCAGAGCTGAAGCATTTGTGCTAGACACTGACACATTATTTTCCCTCATGACAAATTCTGTCCTATGCTTTTGTGGAATATTGCCAGGAAACATATATGGTGCCACAGACATTGGGGGGGGGGTGTGAAGGTGTGGTGAGTGGCTTGTAGAAGTATTGGAGAAAGAAGCAGAGGACGTGGGTGTGTATCACAGGATTATTCTCTGTACAGATGACTGCTTATACTGTAGAGATTATCATAGGTTTTGTCCAGCAGAGAACAGAAATAGAGCTATGCCGACTCAACCCATGTATTATGGCTACCCTGCAGTGGTGAGGTCTGTTTAAATTAAGACGAAGGCCAAAGTGTTTTAGAAGGTTCAGAAAACTGATGCATTGTTGTACAGCCATTTTCCTTTCAAATGTAAGCCTCCATCAGAAGGCTCTGTTTTGCAGGCTTTTTAGAGAAGTATGCAAAGGGGAGAATTCAGTTGGTTTCATTTTGTCATGTTTTGCTTTGCAAAGGGGAAGTATGTGTTCCTGATTTGTCCAGTCCTGGTTTAATCTGATTCAATACCGAAGCCTTAGCTGGGTGAGTTCTATACTGTTTTATCTTTAATGCCTGTAAATACATTTAGATACCTTTACAGGGGAAATATCTTGCAGTTTTGCTGTGTTTTATTAAGGTCCACTTATGACAAATATCATAAGTCTTTCTTCAGCCCATGTCCAAAACAACCCAATCTCGCCTCTCTAACTTTTCCTCCAAAAGGTCCAAATCAAGCTGACCCTCTAATAAACTCATTTGTGATCCAGTCCATCCTTGTCATTTTCAGCTCTGCCTCCTGTTTTTTCGTCAGTGCCACTATATCCAAACCATCACACCAGGCAACAGTTGATCTCAGTACCATCTATTACACCTTCTTTTTCACTCTTGCAGGTGACTGCCTGTCACAAATCACTCCTGCCGCTCTTCTTCACCCATTCTGCCTGTACTCTCTTCTTCACATCTCTTTGACGTTCCTATGACTCTAGAACAGGGCTGGGCAAACTTTTTGACTCGCGGGCCGCAATGGTTTCTAAAATTTGACAGAGTGGCCGGACCAGAATAGGAGAATGGTGTGTTTGTGTGAACAAATATAAATTAAATGTAAAAAACATTACATGAAAAGATTTTGCCTTTAACAGGCAGCAAAACACCATTGTGCTTAGTTTATTGTAAATATTGTTTTACAAATGTATTAATTTAATAACGTAGTAATAAACTTCCATTCAGTTTCAGTGGGAACAGTGATGCTGGTCTCCTTTTTTTGCAAGTGCATCAATGTCTGGCGTTATATTTGTTGTACAAAGCGACAAAACGAAGTAGAGAGTAACCATAATGTATCACACTCAAGGGTCAACGTCTTCGTGGTGCGTCATCTGCTGGGGAAAGATAGGAATTACAGCTAGGTAAAATGATTGAGGTGTCTTTATAATAAAATTGAATTTAATAATATAACGTGGACGAGTTTGGCGGGCTGGATTAAAAAGCCCAACGGGCTGTATATGGCCCGCGGGCCGTAGATTGCCCATGTCTGCTCTAGACCATGAGTGTCGAACTCCAGTCCTGGAAGGCTGGTGTCCAGCACGTTTTGGTGGTTTCCCTACACCTGCTTCAGCTAGCCAGTTAATTGCCAGGTTTAGTGAATGTGTTTGAGTAGGAGAACCCTCAAACTGTGCAGGACACTGGCCCTCCAGGATCGGAGTTTGACACCCCTAGACTGTTTACCTCAAGTATTTGAACTCCTCCACCTTCGCCAGCTCTGCTCCCTACATCCTCACCATCTCGCTTATTTGATTTGGCAATGTTCTAAACCTAATGCCCTTCCTGGCGTAACCCTCCACATTTACCTGTGCTCGGGTCCTGCACTAAGAAATACACAGCCTCGAATGCCTTTTCTGTGACATTACTAAAACAATAACTTTAGTTTGATTGGTGTATTGATTTTTTTAACAGTGTTTTTACATTTATAATGAAAAGTTTTCCTTTAAATGAGGCTGCTTAATGAGATTGTCTTTGTAGGAACTGGTACTTTCCAGGTGCATTTGATTTATTATCTTTGCAGTCTTATGTTTATAAATATCTCTACCTTACAGGCTTAATCTTACACTGGGTAACACATTTTTTATGGAAGGTCTGTTTCATTGCAATTTTTGATGTTTCTTAGTCAAGTTTTGCATACTGATGCACAATCCACTTTAGCCAGCATGCATGATATTTGCAAAATATTAACATCACTGGGAGCAACAACGTTTATTTTGCGTACACAAATAAAGTAACAATGCAAATAACCCTCCAAGCTTTATAAGTGTACGCTGGAATGTTTTGGTCATCAGCACGAACCAAACTATGGGATATAGTGACCCATCTTGGCCTCATCCCGTTGTGCTTGATACTGCTTGTCCATCACCTGGATGTCTTGGTGAAATCTGTCTCCATGTTCTTCACAAGTCAAGATGAGAGTGCAAATAGTGATGTTTGGGTGACATTCTAAAAATGACGTTTCTAACTAAACCCTTAAAAACATGAAAATAAACTTTATCGTCGAAATCAGCATGCTGAGATTGTATAAGCAACACTAGAAAATGTAATAAATCCATTTTTTGTTGCCTGGTGTTATCATCAGTGTCCTTAATGCAGTGAATTTAAAGCATTTTCTCAGGTATTTAGTCATATTGATTAAAATTTCAGCCTGGAGGAAGCCAATGAATACTTTAGGATGTGTGTTTTTAGAGAGCCTTACCATCTTCCTTCCTTTAAATCACAAATAAGGCTCTCAAATGAGTCACTGTGAAGAAGAATTGAGTGGATGTTCCTAATACTGTTGTCTAATCTCCATCAGGAAGGCCTTGAAATTTGAGCATAATCCTGACTCTTGCACACTATATTTAGTGCGTAATATTTAGTTATTACTGTTCCTTCTTTGATCAACAGTAAAGTTACCTTCAGTGTATAATGACCTACAGAGTGGTTAAGCCCTTGTACAATCTTTTCTTATGACTGCTAGCAGTTTGCTTTGCCGTTCTAGTGACCTACTTCCCCTGCTACATACTCTAGCCTCTGAACATATACCGCCTACCCTCTGCAGCATCAGAGGATTCACATAACAGCCCACTCATACTGTTTTTTCATGTTCATTCGGTCCATGCTTCACATCTGAACTGTGTCACTTACATAAAGACTGTGACTTGAGGGTTCCTGATGGTGAGAGAAGTGTGGCTTTCATGTTCAGCTTTATTGCTTGGGCTGTCATCTCCCATTACATTACATTTACGGCATTTATCAGACGCTTTTATCCAAAGCGACTTCCATTCCCTACCTACAGGGGGCAGTCTCCCTTGAGCAACTTAGGGTTAAGGGTCTTGCTCAGGGACCCAGTGGTGGTTTTGCTGAGGGTAGGATTTGAACCCATGACCTCTTGGTCCAGAGGCTACACAATTTTTTGGAAGACTAATACTGCTGAACATGTGTAATATTTTCACTGTCATATTTTGCATTACCTTGTCCACTTAAGGTAAATGTACTGAAAGGCCAGACTTTACAATTTATGCATGAACTTCCAAGCTTGTGGCTCTTGAGATAAGAAAAAAATGCAATGTTTGTTTGTCTCATTTATAAAGGATGTGAAACACTAATCTGAAACTTAAGTGGTTTATTTGGGCAGCCAGCAACACAGCACCCAGGGAGCAGTGTGTGGGGACAGGACCTTGCTCAGTGGTGCCACGAACAGTCCTAGGATTTAAACTTATGGCTTTCTGATTGCAGGGGCCTATCCACCCACTGCCCCAAAGGAAGACCTGTAGACTGTGGGCAGAGACTGTGGGCATTAGTAACCTCTCACATGCTCTACCAATTGAGCTGTATTCCCACCAAAACTAATTCAGCTTTAATGGAGGCATAAAAACAGCATCCATTGATTCAAAACATTTTGCAAACTCCCAAATTATCCAGCTAAGTGTAAAGTAACCATTCTGTCACTTCTGAGCACAGCACAGCACACAATATTAACTGCATGAAGTTTTTTCACTGTGTTATGCCTATCAAGGAATTGGCAGCCAGGAACACAGCAGCCGGGGAGCAGTGTGTGGTGGCACTCAAGGGAACCTCAGAGATACCACTGGCAGTTTTTGGATTTGAACCCACAACTTTCTCAGGGCGAACTTCCTTACCACAAGCTGCCCACTATAGGGCTTCTTTACTGCTGCTTAAAATTCTTCTCTTTGTCTTTCCCACAGTTAACATGTACATGTTGCTGAACACCTGCCCGTGAGCGATGTCAGAGGCTAATGGACTAGCACTGCACTTGGATGCTGACATGCCAACATGTGCTATGGCTCTATGGTCCATCTTAATTAGTGCCTGAGGCATCTAACACTAACTCAACACTAGCATGATAATCATGGCATCAGTGCTGGCAGGGGTTGTGAACGGGTCTGTTATTATGGCCAATTAGTGGAGATCTGTGATGTCATTTTTTTTAATTCACTTCCCCTAGAAGCGCTTTATGCTTGGCTCATCTCGCACGCACCTGCACAACATGATTTAAGCTTGTCTTAACATGTGCCTTAATGCAGGGCATGCCAGGCAAGTTTGCAGTGACAAGTGAGAAGTCTCAGATCAGATCATGCCAAACCCACACACACTACCACTGCCAAGAACTGCAACTATTTTATTTCAGAACGGCTGCTATTTTATAGTTTATTGCTCAAAAACCCAACTAATAGAGAGTGTTCGCTTCCGTTATACAAATATTAGGATCTAATGTTCTCATAATAATGTGACCTGGGCAGTAATAAAACTGCATGTTTGACAATCCTGGGGACAAGCAAGCATACACAACCTGTTAGATTGTTAATAACTAGGCAGCATTAGTCCTGAGTATAGAAACTGACCAGGGCTGGACTGGGACTGAAAATCTTACTGGACATTTTCAGACCGTCCCACCAGGCTACCTGGCCGACCCAGGGCCCCTCTCGCTGTCGTACCAGGGTGGAGGGGAAGATTCCGCGCCGGCCCAAAATGACCATCGGCCCAGTACGCCCGATGGCCCGTCCAGCACTGAAACTGACCAGCGATGACTGTGGCAGGGGGTGGCAGTGGTGGGCTACCGTCTGTAACAGAAACCCATACAGTGGACTAGTAAGCTACATGTAGCTCATAATATGCCAAGTGATAAGTGCTTTAAATGCTGAGTTTAATTTTCATCTTTGGGAAACTGATTGTGTTACTTTTTCTAAGCTTTTGCAGGTTGATTTGAATTTAAACTCTTAAAGCAAGAATCATGTTTAAAACTATACAGATCCCAATGAAGCTTTACCACTTGAATCTGTGTTTTATTATATGTGTATATATGGGATGCAAAGAAGAAGCCAGATGTTCCCGAGTGCATTTTGAGGTGTAGAAGTACTGGATTAAAATATATATGCAGTCTGACCACCCCCACTGCTCAGTCCAGACACAGGTAGCAGAGCTAATCCAACATCTGCTACTGCGGCTAATCTGCCTTTTCAAGTCAGTCATAGGGCGAATTAAGCGGTGATTTGGACACTAACTAAAAGGCTCAGGGGTAAACGGAGGATAAAGGATGAGGAATGGTTTTCAGTTCAGAGGGGAGGAGATTGATCTTCATTTTAAACCACTTCACGAGACACATAATCAGTGGTGGTTTTCATGACCTCATGAGTGGCCAGGCCAATAGGTTTAGACTCTCATTATCTAAAGGGTTCTACTACTGGTTTTAGCAAGAGACAATACCGCGTGCATCAGACATGCGCTTTAAAGGGTCATATCCTCCTTTTGTCTAGGTATTTTCATTTTTCTTTTGATTGCTTTATGCACAATAGACAAGCATAATTAATTTTCACACATCTGTTGCTTCCATTGATTCATACATGTTTTTGTTACTGTACCCTTAAAGCCAGTAAATGTAAATTAACATTTTATGATTGGCACTTTTGTGAAATTCGATGTAAGTGGTACTTTTTAAGAACTTTTGTTAAATTGTGGCTTTTTTTTTATATTGCTCTGAGAATAAATGTTTTGCTGTAAAAAGAATAATTTGGTGGTTGGGGAGTTGCCCCTGCATTTAGAAGGTCGTGGGTTTGAATCCCAGGACTGCTAGTGGCACCCCTGAGACTTCCTTGAGCGAGATGCTGTCACCACACTCTGCTGTCTGGATTCTGCTTTTATAGTGTAGAACTGAAGCTACATTGCCAATATAGCCAACAAATCAGCTTTAGCCTTACAGATGTAAGTTTAAACTAAGGAAGCAATACTTGGACTCAAAAAAATGTCTATATTTGTATATCTGGTGCAAGTGAAAAAAAAGTGTGAATCAGAATTTCTGAACACAATTGAATATAGTTCAGTTGTATTAGACAGCTTTATCCAATTGTCTCAACAGTGCAGTTCTCCTGACTATTCTGATGATAGTCACTCTCATTTTTGCAGCCTCATTTTAACACACTGCATTCCTGCGGGGGACGGACAGCATGTTTTTAATTGTGTTAGTTGTAGGACAGACTGGTCGGCTGAAGTGAATGGATGGAGAATTGGATTAGGAGTGACTGGTTCTGGGAAACGTGCCTTTAGAGAGATAAAGAGAGGAGAGAAAAGTAGAGGGGTTGGGGTGGGGGGGTGGGGGGAGTTAAATCCGCCAGTGCCCACGACCTTCAGACAAAACTGATGATGTCATACTTTGGTGCTGTAGTTAGAGGCTTAAATACATGCTGACTAAAGATTGACTAAGGAAAAGATCATCCAGTATCACTATATATTTAACATGAAAAAATTCCGATATTTGTGCAATTTTCAATCTCATTTATTCTCATAGCAGCCCCCTGTAACCCCCGCATGTAGACAGACCGCATGGTTTCCTCTCTCTCTCTCTCTCTCTCTCCTTACTTCTCTCTCTCTTTCCTTATTTCTTTCTCTCTCTCTCTCTCTGCCTCTCTCTCTCCTCCCCCTCCATCTCATGATTTCTCCTCCTTCCACCTCCTGCTGCCAAAGCTGAGCTAAATCTGTTTTGAAGCATCTTCCTCCCAACCTGCCACGCTTCTCTCCGTCTTTCTTTCTTTCTTTCTTTCTTTCTTTCTTTCTTTCTTTCTTTCTTTCTTTCTTTCTTTCTTTCTCTCATCACTCTCTCTGTTTTCTTCTCTTTCTGTCTTCCCCATCTCTCTTCTTCTCCCATCTCTATCTTTCACACTTCTTCTGTCTGACTTTTTTCTTTTTCACACTTTCCTTCTCTCTCCATCTTTCTTCATTTCTCTCACCCACCTCTCTCTCTATCTCTCTTCATTTCTCTCTCCACTCTCTCTCTCCATCTCTCTTCATTTCTCTCTCTCCTCTCTCTCTCCATCTCTATTCATTTCTCTCTCTCTCTCCCCCCTCTCTCTCCATCTCTCTTCATCCCCCCCCTCATGCTGACGAGACTGAACCTGACACAGAGAGGGACCTGGAGAATAAAAAAGTCGAATCTGGGTCTCATTCTAAATTTAACAAGTGAAAGCAGGCCTGTTATATAAAAACAGGACAAATGGCACTGTGAAGTCAGTCAGGGGCTCAGTGTTGCATGCTGAGTGTTTAAACCAAGCCTGAGTGAAAACTGCAGATCTGTCCTGTACACACTCCTCATAGCAGAGCCCCCAGCACCAGGCTGTGTGGGGGGTGTACTGGGATATTGAGTGCCTCAGGCATCACTGGGACACTGGGAAGCATGATGGTCGGCTGTCACTGGCAGAGTGAGGTGTGTCATATTCATGGTGTTTGATGCTAAACTGGCGACTGAAGTCCAGCTGACCAAAAATCAAAAATAAATTCTGGCTGCGACGTGACCCCTGAGAAGTGGGGGGTAGCTTCGGCATGATGTCATTGCCAATAGACAGATGAGGCACTGATGAGTGTGTATGTGTGTGTGTAACTGTGGTAGCAGCTATAGTGGAGTCTGGTGTGTGTTATATGAGTGGTATTTATGCACATGTGGTGGCATCTACAGCTGTGTGCGTGTGTGTATTTAATGTCTATGTGGGGGCAGCTGAGTGTGTGTGTGTGTGTGTGTGTGTGTGTGTGTGTGTGTGTGTGTAAGACTATGTCAGTGTGTCGCTCAGCAAGATAGAGCTTGAGGACAGAGAATGAGAGAGACAGAGAAAGGGAGAGAGAGAGTTGTGTGCTTAGTGACCGGAGGTCCCTCGTCCCTTGCTCCTGTTGGCACGTGGTTCTGCGCGGCTCCATTAGAGCATTAAGGGTTTATTTCGTCACAGTGGATGGCAGTTGGCACGGCAAATATACACAGACGCAGCACTGCGCCTCGGACACTACGGGACAATTGACCTTTGCGGTGAGCGGTCACAAACAGGGACTCGCACTGGAGCCAGGTGGGATTTATTAGTTGTAGTAGCTGAATTAATTATTGTTTATTAGTACTTAATATGCTGTAATGATAATGTGCAGTGCTTATTATACATGAGTGATTTCTATTTCTCTTTCTCTCTCGCTCGCTCTCTCTCTCTCTCTCTTTCTCTCTCAGTTCAGTACTAATACTAACAGCTCAGTGACAGTTTTCCTCCTCTTGGCCACTTATCTAGAATGGAATCGCTTGGTTGTAATGAGAAGCTAGGCAGACAGTTTTGCAATCTATAGTGAGATCCTAGCTTGAGTGTCCATGTATTTATACTGATTAGTTTCTGAAAGGAAATTGAATTTTCAGGTTAGCTGATAAATCGCTTGTGATATTTAATATGTTTTTGCTTTGCAATTTAACCTTATTAAAAACACTTATTTTTCTTTCTTCATTTGCATTTGTACTTTTTTTATGGAAGTATCCAGATACATAATCTGTACCTTTTTTACTGAGCTATTTCATTAAAGTCATATGCAGTAGATTTCAATAAATCATGTGTCATACATATTTACATCCATATGCATATCTACTGCGTCATGAATGATAGAAACGTTTCGCATCACAGCTTGCAGAGTATTGGACATAGCAGCTGCAGACTGGTCAGAGTGCCCATACTGACTCCTGCCCGTGCCAAAAGTGCCTACAATGGGCACAACAGCATCAGAATTCTGATATCAAAGAAAGTGGTCCGGTCTGATGAATCACATTTTCTAACATAACCTGGATGCCCGGGTGTGTGGGTATATTGCTTACCTGGTGAAGAGATGGCATCAGGGAAAAATGCAACGCACTGGATGTGTCATCAACAGTGTGATGCTCTGGCCAATGTTTTGCTGGGAAACCTTGAGTTCTGGTATTCATGCAGATGTTACTTTGACACATATCATGTAACGATCATTGCAGATCAAGTCCAGCCCTTTGTGGCAACAGGATTTCCTAATGGCAGTGGCCTCTTTCAGCAGGATGCCATTGTTCAGGAATAGTTTAGGAGTTTAAGCTGTTGACTTGGCCTCCAGATTCTGCAGTTCCCAAAAGTATGGAGTATCTGTGGGATGTGCTGGAAAAACAGTTTGATCAATGGAAGTCTCACCTCACAACTTACAGGACTTGCTGTATAGATTTGCTGCTAACGTCTTCAATGGCCTGGTGGAGTCCATGCCTCAACAGGTCTGATCTGTATTGGCACCAGGAGAACCTACAGAAGTTTTGCAATGTTATGGCTGACAGTATCCACAGAGACTGAAAATATGAAACCGCCTTGTCATCCTGTTCATCACAGCCATCATTTAGTCTGTTTTCTAAAAGCTGTCTGTTTCGTCCATCTAAGGGTTGGTGGGGCTTTTGGAAATGATGTGAAACGGAAGAGACAGAGGCAAGGATTCACCCACTGTGTTATTACATTCATTTTGCCCTCATGATTGACAGCTCCAGGGACAAACATGTTGGCCTTGTATGAGCAAGTAAGAATTGTTCTTTGTGGCTTTCAGTCTGAATTATTTTTTCCATGTTCTCATGGTGGGTTAGCAACATCATCTTGGATTTGTTTGTTCCAACACGATTATTATTTATCCTGTAGTTGCTTGTGATCGCTGATCTGTTATTCTCATCAGACCTGCTTTGTTGACTGTGTGTGTAGATGATATGACTGCTAGATGACCTCGACCCATTGAAGTGTACCAGCCATATTTACACTTCTGATTACACTATGATTCATAAATGAAATAAAGTAAATAAAATGAAACTGAATCCATCAGTATAAACTGCGTAGTATGTACAGTGCACAGCGCAAGAGCCTGTTGTGGGCAGAGTAGGGCGGTTCTGTGCCAGTCACTGTGAGGCAGGGGCATGTGGGATGGCAGACAGAACTGGTAGCACCCACTGAGGGTGTCAAGTGGTGCCAGGCTGTCAGAGGACCTCTGCTCATGCCCCTCAGCAGAGCACCAGCAGATCTGGCACTGTAAAGCACCCGGCTTCTCAGTACCACTGAGGAAATATCTATTATAGTGCAAACTTTTGACTAATTTTTAGACAGATATTGAAATATTATTAAACGGGAAGATCTACATAAATCAGTGGATATAAACTAAATTAAAGGGACTTTAATGGCACTGTATTCAGATACATAGACTTTCATGTGGATTTGTTCCCCCTTTACTGCTATAATGGTTCCACCCCCCCATGCTCTGGACTCTGTGGGTAACTTTTTTTTCTGTAGCAAACTAGATCAAATGTGAATGCCCTGCAGGGACAAACAGCTTTGGTTTTAGATTTGATTTGATTACATGAATATTTACATTGAGATTTACAAGATTTATCTTAACTGCTGTTGCGAGTTTTATATATAGGTTTTATGCATATAAATCATTAACAATGTCTATACATAAAATTAGAATGTATAAAAAAGAAAAATAGTACCCAGGAGTACACA
>JBBPDH010046480.1:0-22262 GCA_037974565.1 Clupeocharax schoutedeni | reverse complement strand
CACGATGCCAGGTTCTTCACTTCGTCCATGTAGGCTGCCTCATCGTTGTTGGAGATGAGGCCCAACACCACTGTGTCTTGAAATATAGCTGTGGGCGACAGCAGATCACTGGTGGCTTGGATAGTAAATAAAATGTCTATATTGTCATGTTTTGCATTATCGACATCATAGCCTCTGGTTCCCATCACCACAACTGTAAACAAATAAGAGCTAAGAGGGATTTCTGTTGTGCACAATTTCACATCAGCCCACTCTAAATGTTGTTTCTTTCTACTAAATTATGCAGAAAGTTTGAAAATTTGCTGGAATTCTCCTTTAAGCTTGTATCCTATACAATAATGTGTTAACAACAGTTGTTGTAAACATTTGCATTAAGCCCTTGTCATGGAAATTAGCATTTTATGTGTATATATACAGCTTTTTAAGTATAAAACATTATAAAACAGATAAATAAACACAAGTAAACCCATATAACACAACAAAATGGGTCCAAACACACCAAGACCTGGAAATGAATAGGATCAGTCCTCTAGGGAGAGCAGAGTGTTTTCTTTGAGTGTGTGCACGCGTGTGTGTGAACTTAGTAGATTTGTTCTGGGTGAGTTGGGGAGAGTATTAAGTTACTGATGATCTGAACTGAGCTGGGCAGAGCTGCATGAAGACTCTTTAAGCCATGGAAATGGGAGGCTAATTAGTCTCTCTGAGAAGTCAAGCCCCAGTGAATACATGTGTGTGTGTGTGTGTGTGTGCATTAGTACGGTTCAGTAAGAGATTAAGAGGCCAGAGCAGTTCTGCAGAAGCAAATTAAGCTTTAATTTTGTCAAATGACTCTCCTGGGAAGGTTTAAAGCCAACCCCACACACACACACACACACACACACACATACATACAGACACACACAAACACACACCCATACAAACACATACACACTCACACACACTCCTAGGAAGTCTCGAAATAGCCACGTTCCTCCAATCACAGGTGTGTTGAATCTGAAGATAAAGGCAAGAGACAGATTTGTTTGTGTGTGTGCGATGGAGACATTTGTACTCTGGGGGAGACACAGCAAAACATGAATTAATTACAATCTACATGGGTGGGCTTTCCTGCTCTGTCTGTGTGTCTCTCTCCCTCCCCCACTAACATAGGATAGAGTGAAAAAGAGAGACAGAATGAATATTCCACATGTGTGTGTGTGTGTGTGTGTGTGTGTGTGTGTTTGTGTAGCTCGATTTTACCCACTGAGTTGTTCACCCCATGCAGTCAGTCTCTGTTTAGTGGTTTTCCCAGCATGCTGTTTGTACGTTTTGTACGAAACAGTCAGATTAAGTCTCTGGAAACAGTTGAAAGCAGCAGTTTGACTTTGTAATGTGAGAGAGATGAGAACAAAGCAAACTGGGGTCATGCCTAGTATAACTGCCATTGTTTTATCATAGATCTTAACTTCTGACTCCTTTCTGTCTTTGTCGCTGCACCTTGACGAGGGAAGAGATTTTTATATTGTTATCATCTTTGTGTTTCTGTGTGTCTGTGCAGTCATAGTGTAAGCAGTTTCCTCTGGGATCAGTAAAGTTTTCTGATTCTGATTATTCAACCCTGAAAACACCTGTTCTGCACCTAACTGAAACAAATCTCTCTCTCTCTCTCTCTCTCTCTTTCTCTTTCTCTCTCTCTCTCTCTCTCTCTCTCTCTCTTTCTCGTTCTCTCTTTCTCTTACTTTCTGTATGTCTATCTCTGTCTCTCTTCCTCATTCTCTCTGTATGTCTCTCTCTCTCTCTCTCTCTTTCTTTGTCTCTCTGTTTGTCTCTCTCTCTGCTGTAGTTACTGTGTGTCCATGCGTGTGAAGCAGGTGAGTGCAGCCTGCAGGCTGAAGCTGTGGAGCATTCAGCTGGTCCGAGAGCGCTCGGTGTGTGTCGAGTGTCAGAGTGACGCCATGGCAACTGACAACCGCTGCCTGGGAGATGGTTTGCAGAGCATCAGGTACACACACACACACACACACACGCACACACAAACATGCACTCCTACACAGGGCATATATCCATATGTGTATATAGCATACGATCCAAATGGAGCATTTATGGGAAAAGCAAAAGTATTTTTAAAGTATATCTTGAAGAATCTTAATGTAAAGTGATTTTTATTAAGTCGTTTTTAACAAATAATAGACAGAGTTAAAAGGAGTAGTGAGCTTTTGATATGATTACAATAAAGTGTGCTTTTAATTTGGACCGTCTTAAAACACAAGTCTTAAAATACAGCCTCGAGTTATAAAACGCATTATTTGTTCTGAATGTCTCCCCTCAGAACTTTCTGGACGGCTGCATCTGCACCAGGCTGCTACGGATCGTGGATCCGAGAGTCTTCGAAGGAGAACTGTCATTGCCCTTCCTTTTCTCTGCTGTTTGTCTGAATTAAACACTCCTTCATATTGAGTCTATGGGACGTAGCAGCTCCCAGGAAGCCAGAGGAGGAGCCTGCTGTTCCCAGAGATGTGGAGGAGCTGCCTTCATACTCTGATGTGAATTCACACACTTCAGTGCACATTTCCTCTTTCACACACACGCCAGTCACGCCATGTAAACAGTATAAACGTAGGCCTACGAGGGACGTCATTTTGTAGTTGGACTCATGCCCATATGGGCATTATTGTGTATGTTTATCCCCTCCATTGGATGATCTGAATATTGAAGTCAATAATGAGTCAAGATATGAATATTGTATAAAGCTGTCATAATGTGGGCAGCCTCACCAGTACACTCACTCAAACCAGCACACCTCGCTAAATGTGAGTTAAGTAAATAAATGAGTACAGTTTTTAATACATTTAATTTCATGCAGCATTATTTCAGTGTCCATTAATGTCACCTTTCTTGTAGGATGGATATTCTACAGTATTCTTATTTCAACTCTTTACAGACCTTGAAATTCAGAGAATGCAGTGACACTGTTGGGAAAACGTACCAAAATGAAAATGTACTTATAATGAAATTTTTACTCACTAGGCGTGATGGTGGTGATTCTCAATAATGTCATTTTTCCCATGGAAAAGCCACCAGCAACTACAAAATGACCCCTGACTCTTCACTGAAAATTCATTTCACTGCAAAGAAAGCTCGATGCGGACTACTTTCCTCTTACCTTACCTGGAACTTTACTATCTACCTCCAACATGCGCCTGCTTTTGAACATGCCTTAATGTCCTACGTCATGTTACTTGATGTCTTTTCTGATTCTTTACGCCTACAAATCCCTCAGTGCATGAACCTTTTTATAGCATTTGTGTATGACTGAGGCAGTGCATCTGAGTGTGTTTACGAATGTGTGCTTGCACAGAAAGTGTTGATGCGTGTGGAATATGTGTCTTTCTCCACTGCAAAAAAAAATATATATATCCTTTGAAATATACGTGATGTCATCTTAAATCTAGTTAATTTAATTTTTCTAATTCCGAGACAGTTTTACTTGTTTTAATTCATTTCATTACTAGAAATGTCTCATTCTATTCCATTTTTCAAGAAAGAAGATGGTTTAAAACAAGTAAAAATACCTGGAAATAAATTAAGCTTATTCCTACACCTATCTCTAAATGACAAATATAGATATATCACTGGAGTGAACATGTCTCCAAGGCTTTATATCCATGTTTGGAGCCGCTTCCTTAACCTACTACTGTAATTCTTGATTTCAGCTGTGACTATTGGAAGTGTGCCCAACAACCCATATTATGGAAAACGTAACTTTACTTGATTTTTTATTTTTTGCTATAAGATGTTAATATAGTGTGAAAACCACACAATCCAGACAGTCCTTATGTGGTGTCTGAGCAGGTTGTTCTGAATTTACTCTTGATAATGTCATGAACATCAGGTGTTTACACACGTCTGTCTATTCAGAAGATTAGCTCCGCCCATTTACACTGGTGTGTAAGGAGTGTTTCAGTCTGGACTCCTTGTTGAATGGGGCACGGTATGGGGCAGCCAATCAGAACAGATGTAATTTTCATATATAAACTTTATAATAGTAGAAGCAGCCTGTTTAATTCTAACCGAAAGAAAGGTTAGAAAATTGCTTTTGGTATATAAAACTAAGGATGTGGGCCCTTTGAAGTCAACCTCAAATCAGAACTTACTTTTTTAACTTATTTATGTCTCTGATCATAGTAAGCATGATGAATAATATGATTAAGAGACTTAAAGTCTTTAGACTGTAATGACTTTTGTTTGGCTCAGATCTTTTGTTCATCATTTGTTTTTTACTACGTCACTGTGCACCGGTGGGTGGGGCAAAATGATGTTAATCAATAATATTATAAAATTATCAGCACAATCGGTTATGATAGAGAGAAATGCTTAGATAGCTCAAAAACCCTCCTGTTTCACGCATTTCAGTATGGAAGGGGAATGACGCCCTGTTGATTTACCACAGCTGTCCTATTTCTGCCACATATCTTATTACAACACTAAAGTGCACTATGCAGTATAACGTTTTATATTCAAATACTGCCAAATTAAAGACCGTTCAAAAGTTTGGAGTCACTGTTTTCAGCTATTTTAAACCACTCTGGATAAGTGTGATAGAGTATCCTCATGGCTTTACAGGAGAAGAAAAAATATTGCACTGTTAGTTAATCTCGCGTTTTTATTCCGCATCATTTTGACCCACTTCTATTTCTAATGTTCACACATTTCATAAAGTTTCAAAATTGGAGTTCAAATCTCAAGGCACATAAATACAATATGAAGTATAAAATATATATATTTTATATTATAAAAGATGTAAAATTAATATAACATGACAATATAATGTAAACCCCTGAAATACTGTGGTGTATATGAAAAAAATATTTACATTCACTTTACATTAATTGTTATTGTGTATAAAATAACACAAATTTATTCCAAACTTTTGAGCGGTGTTGTATAAGCTCTCACCTTTTCATTCTTGCTTGTGTTGTTTTTCATGAGTTCTTGAGTTATTTAAGCTTTGTTGTTTTTTGTCATTTTAAAATGATTTTCTGTTTGTGTTTGTTATTCTTTTCACCTAATAAATGTTTTACATTCCAGCCTGTTTTCCTGTTACTATAAGCATCTGCTGTTGTTTCTCCCCTCTTTGCAGCTGCATCCAGAGAAAACAAGGCACTTTTCCCCCCTCGCAGGGCTATTAGGAGCTGGCGACAGTTGACCAAACCAGATACTTACTCCAGCTACATGTGGTTATTATAGTTCAAAGGGGTAGTGTGTGTATACACACACACCATCACGTGCACACACTCCTGCATACATTCATCTCTGAACATGTAGTTTGAGGCATTCTTGACATTCTCCAAATTTATTTTTTGTTCATACAAACAGTAAGTCATACAGTGCAGCTCATATTAAAGATGGAATTCTCATTTAAGCTCATTTAACTGTTTCCAGAGACTTAATTCAGAACTTAAAAGGAAATCGCCAATTTAAAGTTTTTCCAATAGATTTAACACGACTATAGAGTGTCACTAAATTCAGACTGGGTGTGATGTGAAATGGTTCATTGACTCCTCACAGTGGTGGTAACGGGAAGGGGGGCTCACAGTGTCTACATCACAAAATAAAAAAGACTTTGTATTCTGTCTAAAATCACCTGTGAACTTAAATTTCTTCTTTTGAGTTTTTATATCTGTTGTGGCCAAAATCTTGTCCAGCTCATTCAAGCTCAATTGTAAAGTCCGCTGGAGACGACCCCATCTGTTCATATGCTCATTTTCAACTGCAGTACAATTCAGTCACACAATTTCCTTCATAGTGATAATTGAAAATGGGTACCTGTAGAGAAATTTACTGACTTAGATTTCACTAAAGTAGTGGGGAGTGGAACAAGGTCTACAACTGAAAACTTTGTTTTTCTTTAGGACCATTCATGGTGTACATTTCCACCATGAATGGAAAAGATACACGCTTTAGGCCAAAACCTTCCTAAAGGTGTCATAAAATAATGCCTCACGCAAGATAACCATTTCATGTATTAACTGTTTAGAAGCTGCTTTTAAATTCTGCATATGTTTGGCTACTCTTCCACATTCAACATATCTGAATAGTTTTTCTAGAACCAAGGATTTTTCCTTTGAAAGCTGAGTTTAGGTTCCAAATGTTGACTCTAGTTATGTTTTCAACATACATACACCCACATATTGTTCCTCACGCATTCACACACACTCCCACACTGCAGTCAGCAGAATTCTTTATCCTCCAAAGAGCTGCTGTATCACTGCAGGGCATGCCAAACATTTCAGATCATAACAGTTCTGTAGTGGAAAGAAGGTGGAATTTTTGTCTAGTTACACAGGTTTAAATAGCAGGTTCATTTGGTTGCCCTCTCATCAAGTTAAGTAGGTTTCATTGTCATTTCAACCACAGTGCACAGTAAAACGAGATGTTCCTCCAGGACTATGGTGCAACACAAGAACAAAAAAACACCACAAGATTGCAAGTGACAGGATATTTCACTCTGAAAATCATTTTTTGATATACAGTTGTGTGTTTACTTTAATATGGCACTATTTTAAAGGGTACAAGCCAGTTGTGCATAAATCCAGTCCAGGATGGCCAGTGTTCAACACAGTTTGTTAGTTCCTTTCCTCAGAGACACTCAGTAAGCCTGGCAATTAACAGCTGAGTTGAAACAGGTGTGTATGAGCAGGGAAATCACCAAACTGTGCTGAACTCTGGCCCTCCAGGACAGGTTTCAGACATGCTGGTAGCCATGGGGTTACCAAGACCCCCAATGTAATGTAGATGATACAAATAATACTTACAAAAAAATTTTTAAATGTAGAATTGTAGATAATGAATTGTGCTTGGCATAAATGTACCCGATATTTTAGTACTATAAATCATGCAAATATTATTTACAAAAATAGACATAGAATTGTAGTAAAGGAATTGTGTTTGGCCTAAAAATGTCTTTTTTAGAACTTTAGATGATGCAAATAATGTTTACAAAAATCAACATAGAACTGCGTTATATTAATGGAGTTTGGCATTCATTCATTGTATTTAATTTATTTTGTTTGACATACATTTCCCTGCCTTTTAGTACTATAGATGATGGAAACGATTCACAAATCAATGTTTCAAAAACACCCATAGAGCCAACTCTGCCCAGGCAGTAAGTTGAAACATTTACACTCACGCTATATTCAGCTGAATATGTGAAACAGTAGCAGAGATGTGTAGGTTAACTGTATGAATAAATGATTAATCCTGTTCAGATACTTTTACACTGACTGGAATGTGGTAGATCACACCCCAATCTCCCATGACACTGTTTGTCAAAGGAGTTCCTCTTGATTTATTAACAGTATTCACACCTGTTGAGTATCTGCAGCCCACATTTATTCACTTTCACACTTCAGCTGCCAGCTGTTTGGAGTCTTAAAGACTTTAAAACAGGCAGCCTAGAATATCCAGCGAAGTTAAAATTGGTAGAACGGAGTAAATAAATGTACTGAGCCGGTTTGAGTAGGGCAGGCAGGGAATGTCAGGCTCTGGTTGTCTGATGGAGCATGACAGCAGTGGGTTCTGGGATTATGGTGGTGAAAAGAGAGACATTCCAACCCGTCAAACGAATAGTTACATGCTGAGCAACATAAAGATAGGCCACACAATCGAAAAAGAAGGAAAAGTTTGGGTTTAAATGTTGATGGTCTTTCCAAATTTCTATATAATACAGTGGTAAACAAAGTCCTTCAGAGTGGAATGTGAGATACTCCAGTGTAGACAAACAAATGTACTTAAAGGTATTTACAGTGATGGAGAATGGAACCAGGGGTCAGTGCAAATTTAGTTACTTGTTCACTATCCAGAACTATCTAAAACAACGTACAGGTGTCTAAAAGTGGTCATAAAGTGACAATAAAACTGAAAAAAGGGGGTTGTTTGGGGGTTATTTTGTGTCAGAACAGCTATTTTGCACCTCTCCATCACTAATGGACAAAAAAGTACATTTTAGGCTAAAACCTTTTCAACCATGTAAAAAGAAAACATTCCTAACTATTAAACCCTTCAGATGTCCGGTTCCATTCACTATCACTGTACACAAACTTGGTGTGTGTCCAAATCCTAAAGCTAGGCACCATTCGCTGTTTTTCTTTGCAGGAGTTTAAGAGTTGAATGCCTCACAAAAAGGATTTCTAGGACTGTAAACCACGTTTATAATTTGAAATAGCCGGTAGTACTGTTGTATAATAATCTATAATGCATGTTTAGTGAAATGAACTGTAGTAATTGCAGTCCAAGTACATAGTCTTATAGGAAGATTCTTATAGAAGTCCTATCCTATAGAACTGATAACTGTATTTTTACACCTTGGTTGTGCAGCCTTGATTATGGTAGACAAAGCTGAAAGTGGAGAATGACCAGGCTCTCTTTCCCTCCTTGCTCTGGCCACAAATTCCTCCTCTTTAAGTGCTGCTGTGCCTGAGGAGAACAGCTGGCAGCGCGTGCTAATGAGAGCTTTGAGGTGTGTGTACAGCTGTAGTGGGGAGGAATGCTGATCGATGATGACCACTAAAACTATGTGGTGAAAGCACTTGAAAATAGAGAATCGACTCCAAAATTTTGGACTCGATTCCACACAGCAAAGCTCAAGATCCACTGTCTTATCCCAGCCATATCCTGCACATGTGAGTGTTTTCAGAGCTTCCAACACACCTGATCACATTAATTACCTCATTAAAGCTCCCATATACCTCATTTTTTCTAGTCTAGTCAAACAAGCTTTGTTGCTGTACCTTCAAGACAGATATGTTTAAATGACTTTCGTTCTAATTGGCTGTGCTGTATTATGTTGAATTCAGAAAGCAGTTCCAGTCCTTGGAACTTTATTGTGTCTGAACTGTTGGAGTCAGAAAAGGCGTATTCCAAGACATTTTGGACAACGGCATGCTTCCAATTTGGTGGACCCAGTTTGGGGAAGAACCTTTTCTATTCCAACATGACTGCACCCCAGTGCACAAAGCAAGGTCCATAAAGACATGGTTGGATGAGTTTGGTGTGGAAGAATTTGACTGTCCCGCACAGAGCCCTGACCTCAACCCCATCCAACACCTTCGGGATGAACTGGAACGAAGACTGTGATCAGAGCTTCTCGTCCAACATTAGTACCCCACCTCATAAAGAATGAATGAGTACAAATTTCCAACAGAAACTCCAAAACCTTGTGGAAAGCCTTCCAAGAAGAGTATAAACTGTTATAGCTGCAAAGGGGTATCCAACACCATATTAAAGTGTATGTATGTGAATATAATGTTATTTAAGTCCCTGTCTCAGTACTTTTGTCCACATAGTGTATACATAAATGTGTTTTATATGAAAACACTAACATAAATGGGCTGTTTTTGCAGCTGTTAACCTCATGGGCTAGAATGAAGCTTAAAGAAACCCCCAAGAAACAAGCAAAACTTTTCCATGAGACTGGACCTTTAACAGACTCTTACTAATCTTAAGTGGGTCTGTTAAATCCAAGAATGGACTCAAATGTGCAGAGCCCAGTCACTAGACACTGCTGTAAGCAATTGTGTCCCTCCAAGACACACACAGCAGCTTGGCTATAAAATGTCAAATCTGTACGAAAAACATTAAACCTCAGCAAGGATTAATCTTCTACCCACACCGATTTTGGCAGCAGAGAATCAGGGATTTTTTTCTTTTGTATGGCCGAAGGACAGGTAAGGACAACAGAAAATCAGTGAAACCTGCCATAATCTGTAGGTTCTCACACATTTCCATGAATCAGACTTGACCAAACTTAGCAGAGTCTGCAGTCTGTGCTCAAAAGCCATTTCAGTAGTAGCACTGATTTAGAAACAGGTCATGTAACCACAAATGGTGTTTAACATTAGGAAATCTGACCTGAGATCAGCAATGTAACTGATCTGTGAATACCATCCCAGAGCAAGACGACTGTGTGGACCTTTCCTGGTTTATCTGCAAATGAATGTCTCCCTCTAGCAGAACTTCCTTGCTATTACAGTTGCCTCAACAAGGTCAAGTTCACTCGCTCTGATTACACCTGAAATTAGATGAAATAATGCAAAGGTGCAGAAAAGACTTAGATAAAACATCACTTTATTTGCTTCTTCACATCACATTAGTTATATACATAACTCTTTGTCTGAATTGAGTAACATTTCAGTTGAATTACTTTGCAATACAGTCAGAGATTTCAAAAGACACTTCCAGTCTTCGTCTTTGACGGCAGCAAGTGACGGCCAAAGGCAGAACATTACATTTAAACACTTTAAATGGGTTGTTTAACTCAGAGATGATTGTAAATAACGGAACTCAACCCACTCTTCCGACTCACGGTGGAGGAGCAGCTGTTTTTGGGGAAAAAATGAATGATTTAAAAGTAATATTGAAGAAAAATTGCAATATAGTTCACATTTCACACAATGTGCTTTACTAATTCCTGAAATATGGCATATGCGGTGCTCTTCACATTCCTTCAGATCATAAAACCCAACCTTGTGATTTCTTAAAATTCAAACAAAACAAAACTTTATGAACATCCCATCCAACCGAAGTCTTCAAAGCTGTATAAAAGGCCCCAGGTTTGAGTTCAAAGCCCCTACACATGTATACATACATACCAAGGGTAAACAGTAAGGGATTATGTATAGTATAGGCAGATAATAGCTTTAAAATAATCCGCAATAGACAGATGATTTAAACAATATTTGAAATTGATAGGACACATTTATAGTACTCCAAAAGCAGAATCTTCAATCTGAAATAAATGTTATATTTAGTGCTAAACCAGGCAGATTCAGTCCCAATTTCGATCTTAAAATGTTTATGTATTACCATCTCAAATACGTAGAGAAAATTATTGAATATCTGCTTTGGGCTACAATTCCCAAATCAGTGCTTCCCTAAATAAGACTCAAAAATGAACAAAGTGGCAGAGAAATCAAAAGGCCCAGTACTTATATGCAGGATTTTTTTTTTTTTACTCTTAGTGTACTTTTCATAAAACTTTTCATAGTTTTAGTCCCTTACTTAGATGAGCACAGCATCTGGTCAGCCTGATTTAAAAGCCAAATATGTAATGAGGACCACCCCCTTTTAGTGCTGCTCATGTAACCCTGGCTTCCAGTGCACCCCTCACCTCTAGAATTCATGCTTGAATCGCAGCTGTGCTATGTGTGTGCTGACCATGGTGTGTGGTTCTTTTGACTAGTTCAGTGTTAAGGAAAGCCAGTAGTGGTGATGCAAGCCAATCTGGTGATTACCTTGTCATGTGGTCAAGCTGGATGAGTGGACGATTAAGAAAAAAAACCAACATGGAATACCATGCATTAGCCTTTATCCTCCAGGACTGGGGGCACTGTGGTGTGATAAAGGTCAGATGCACCAAGAACTGCTACTTACTTTGGGAGAACAGTAAAAGTCCTAAACTGCCCAATGACCAGAAAATATACAACAAAGAATGCTTCCAAAATTCCAGTCTCTGGAGTTGATGGCAGTCTCTAAGCTCATTTGAGGTTTTTGATCTGGCGGTTGGTGGAGCTTATCTTGCCGTCCATAGTGTCCACTTTATTAAGTAGAGAATCTATAGAAACGTCTTGGTCATCTATCTCCGATTGCAACCCGATCCCCAAGTTCTTCAGCCGGCTCAGACCCAGGGACATCTCATCTGGATGAAATGCAAACATACACAGTCAAAGCGTGAATTCACAAGGTACACAGTATGGTCCTACACTCAAATAATTCTTCATGAATCATTTAACACCTTCATTCAAGTTTCTTACCCAAGTTATTATCCAGTTGTTGATGAGCAGTTCTGAGGTGTTTATTCTTTGGGTATCCATTTTGATCGGATGGTTCACTATCAAATGAGGCGGAGGCTCCAAACCCTGGTTAAACAAATGTTAAAAGTAAACCTTTGTAACTAACAAATACTTTTGTTAGGGCTCTCATTGTGTTATTTTAATTATTCATGGGATTAAATAAAGTACACATGGTACAGGCATTGAGTGAGATCCAAATGAGCAGAATTTGCATGTATTTGTGCTTACCAGATGTGTCAAGTTTTCTCAGATTGGGGTGGCTGGCCTCATATTTATCCCCCTGCTCTTTGCTTTCTGACAGTGCATTCTGTAATCTACAACATAGTTCTAGTGAATGTGAAGTCCTTCCATAACACTTTGAGTACACTTGTTTACCCTTTGGTACTCTTTGAAGGCTTCATATCCTGGAACACTGAATTTTTCTCAATGTAGTTTGTAGACTGTTTTGGTATATAAAACCACAAGTGTCACAAATGGACAACAGAGAAAATAATAAAACAAGTGTAAAACAGGATCCTTCAGGGACAGATTTGGTTGTACCTCAAACAATCAAAAGCACAAAGATGATGACATTCATTGTTCCTAATACTTTACGTGAGCTTTGCAACTACATTTGAATTGGTGCATTCTTAGTACCTGCTGTTGGCCTGATAAGGTCCGGGCTGTTCCTTTTGTGGAGGCCTGGGCTCAGGTTTGCCTTTGAAGTAATTGACCAGACCTCCCCATACACTCTTAATGGAGTTTATGTGCCTCTGACTAGTCCTCATATCCTGCTCCATGTTATCAACCATTTTATCAGCCCTCTTCAAAACCTCACCTTGGCGAATCAGCTCCTGTAACGGCAGAGAGATGCAAAGTAAAGAACAATAAGGAGCACATTTTTAAAAGGGCAAAAAGTCATTTTTTTAAAGTAAAAAATAATGAATTCCTCTCATCAGATTGAAAGCTACCAGATCATCCAAAATGCCCTCACCTCTGCAGTCTCAGTTCCAATTTTTTCTGATTCATAGATGAGGCCCAGCGACCGATGGCTGCTGTCCACAGCGGACTTTGCTGTACGCATGACCTCTTGCTCAAGCTGACGCTGCCTCCTCTCGGCAGGGCTCAGCTTACTCTCTTCCTCTTCCTCATCATTGAAGTTAAACCCTCTCCTTGGCCCCGCTGGCTCCTCTTCATCATCGTCGTCAGCGAACGGGTTGTGGGATTTAGGATACGCCGCCATCCTCTGACCTGAGCTGATGTAAGTGCCTTTGGGGAAAAAAAACAAACAAAAAAAACGGTTCTACTTAAACAATGTACTCCAATGCAGGGCTTGTAATATAGTACACAATCTTAAACTTGCTTAAACACACTGTAATGGGGTATTCCATAAAGCAGGCTGAGACTGTGGGCCACTGAACAAGATGAATGAAGAGTGAGAGGAGAAAAGGAAACTGAGAGGGGTAAACAGGAAGCAGGGATGGAAAGGGTTTCGATCACTGTGAGCTCTATGCAGACCCAGGGGAAGACTGGTTCCCCTTTTTGAGTCTTGTTTCCTCTCATTTGTTCTTTTAGGCTCGTTTTTCTACCTCAGCTCATTCATTACAGGTCTAGACCCAGACTGCTGTAAACATACAGTATGACAGCACTAATTGTGTGTTTGTATATGTATACACACACAAACACACAACTGGTTTCTGTAGTGTAGTGGTCACTCTGTTCGCATTGAAAGGTTCAAAACCAGGCATCTCAGGACAGCCAGTGGCAACACTGAGACACTCTTAAGCAAGGTACCGTCCCCATACGCTGCCCATGCTTCACTTGGTGAATGGGTCAAATTCAGAGAACAATTTCGTGCTGTGGTGTTTTAAAGTATGCAAAAGGACACATTACACATATCTACTTTTACAATTGGAAAATATTACATTGAACAGAAAAAACAAAGTAGCACTTGTTCATTTGTTTAACTTTGTTTATTTCGGATAATCAGGCCTACAGGAAAAGAAATTTCAAAAAAGGCTTTACCAATAGTAAACATATGTTACATGATGAAAACTGAATTACGTCGTTGTCTGCTTCGTTTCTTAGAAAACAAGTCCCAAATTCACAATTCATGACTTTTGTAATGGCCACATAACTACAAACAGTTTTTCATCCACATGAAATGATAGTAAACACATTTGTTTGCCTTTTAGCTGAGCCAGATCTTAGTGAGATAAGCAAAAGCAATTAAAAAGTGAGTGAAGTGAAAGTGATCATTCGGTCATACGTGAACACACTACAGCACACAGTGTGAACAGCACGAAATTCAACTTCTGCATTTAACCCATTCACCAAGTGAAGCAGGGGGCAGCCAGGAACACAGCGCCCGGGGAACCGTTACCTTGCTCAGGGTACCTCAGCGGTGCCTAGCGGTCTTGGGAATCTAACATGGACTTTCTGATCGCAGGGCGAATGCCTTAACCACTAGGCTACCAGCTGCCACACAACAAGCAGTTAGCTTTGAAGTTCACCCAGTTGACTGTACTAACAGGAGTTTAAGACCGTAGTCATCAGGTCGGTAAGCTTTATTTAACGCGTATAGTCGTAAAAACGACTAATATATCTACTGTAAACACCTCCGTGTCTCTCCAGCAGCCCCTTTAAAGGAGTTGCTAAGCTAGCAGGCAGTGAGGCTAACTGCTCTTTATAGTAATAAAACACAGAGTTCAATCCTCAGACAGACTCTTTGGCTGCTTGAGCCATTCCTCGACAGCTCCGCCGTATAAAAAAGTGTATATTTTCACGGATACGTCTGTAAAAAAAGCTGTACGTACCTCTTCTCTCTGCAGGGTGGAGTGTTCTGTTGATCAGGTGACTGTGGTGACGTTACGTTCACTTCTGCGTAAACTACGTACGCTACGTATAGCACCTGCTTGTGGAATAGCCGCTTTGACGACGTTTATTAGAATGCACGGAAAGGATTTTCTGCTGTTCAGTAAAACTTTGGAAATGCCTTTTAAAGTCACTGTTGTTTTACTAATTATTTTCCACCTCTTTTGAGCGTATGTTTTTTTTATTTGTCTTTTTTTGGTAAAATGCAAAGTGCAATATAAATTAAATTAATTGATTAATTAATATGTCAGCTGGGTTTTCTGAAATAATACACTTTTATTATTAAAAACTAAAGCTCAATTTTTATTAGAGGAAAAGCTTGTCACATCTGCAGCCTCATTGGTGAGCTATTTTGGTGTCTGCAGCTTTTTGTGGTTTCTTCACAGTAGATATAACTTTATTGTACATGTTATAGATGTGTAAACAAACATATTGAAAAAATAACAACTAAATGGCTCAAAGAATCTTTTCAAAGGCAATTAATGCTCTTGTACATTTCATTGTGTATGAAAATGTTACATTTATTGGAAACTGTTAGTCTCTTCAGACACTGTTAAATAATATATCTAAAAACAATACATTACAACACAAAGAGATGCAGACAGACATACAACTACACAGACATATAGATAGATAGATAGATAGATAGATAGATAGATAGATAGATAGATAGATGGATGGATGATAGATGGATGATGGATGATGGATGGATGGATGGATGATAGATAGATAGATAGATATAGATAGATAAATATAGATAGATAAATAAATAGATAAACAGATACACAGACAGATAGATAGATAGACAGACAGACAGAGGCAGACAGACAGACAGACAGACAGAGAGAGATAGATTTTCTTTTCTCGTGCTAACCGTATATCCTCACTTCTTCCACCAAACAACATTATGTGAAACAACAGTTTACTGTTATCCAAGATCTCTGAAGGTGTGCTGTGGCATCTGCAGCAGGTCCTTTAAGTCCTGTAAGTTATTAGTGGTGACCTCCATGTATTAGACTAGTTTGTTCAGCACACAAATGTTTGAGCAGATTTAAATGTGTAGAATTTAAATGTAAATCCCTTGAACTCTTTGTGATGTTACTCAAATGATTCCTGAACAGTTTTTGCAGTGTGGCAGAGCAGATTATCCTGTTGAAAAAAATGCTGTCATTAAGGAACGGGTGAAAGGTTGTACTTGGTCTGCAACAAGTACAGTATGTGTCAAAGTTGCATCTACATAAATGTAGTATCAATCAATCAATCAATCAATCAATCAATCAATCAATCAATCAATAAATCAATTAGTTAATAAATCAATCAATCAATCAATTAATCAACTGTCTGTCTGTCTATCTGTCTGTCTAACCACTCATCACTCCATATATCTTTGTACTTATTCAATCATGGCTTGTATTTAGTATTATTGTGTATATTACTGTAGTAATCTAAATTTCTTTCAGGATCAGTACCTATCATTCATTCATTAAATCAATCAACCAAACCAATAAGTCCGTCAATGTGTCTGTCTGGCTGTGTGTCTATCTATATCTATCTATTTATCTTTGTAATTATTGCAACAATACTTGCATCGAGTACTTTGGTGTATGCTATAATTGGAATGTGATTTTCCTTAGGACTCAATGAAGTACCTAGCAGTCAATCAATCAGTCAATCAAACTATCAGTCGGTCTATCTGTCCTTAAAGGCACAGTAAATATTAATGAAATGATAATAAAATGTGAGAAAAAAAGTAGGCTATGGGTCCTTTAAAGGCTGAAGCCCCCTCCTCACAGCTGCTGGGGGGTCGCGCTGTTGCTGCTGCGCTCCAGCGGCACGCCCTCGGTTTGCACATCACGCCGCGGAATCACGCCTCCTCCCCACGGTGCGTGTTTTGTGCCTCCGGACTTGCCGTATTGCGGCTCTCGCCCACGGTGGACGGTTCTGCGGCAGTTTCTGTGGGACTCAACTTCCCTGCGGCTGAGAAAGGGACGAGCATGACGGCGAGGAGCAGCGGAACGAGGGGCTTCTACTTCAACACGGTGCTCTCCTTGGCGCGCTCCCTGGCTGCACACCGACCCGCGCCCCTCGAGAAGGTAGGGGGGGCACACGCACAAACTGACAAAACTTCAGAGGTGACAGACCTAAACACAGCTCAGAATTCATGAGTCGAGTGTGCATTTCAGTCTGAACTTGGCTTTCCAATTTAATTTCTCATTCCACCTTAAATGGTGCAGCAGTTCATCCTGGTGCCTGAGTGTGGAGCTCAGAATGGAATCCGTGCACCAGTTAAGGTGGAACGACAGCTCCCCTGGCCACTGGTTGAGAGGAGCAGTACCAACTGGTGCCACTAACTCTAAACACTGAGGCCAGTAACACTGGAGCCTTTTGTTTTTATTTTTGCAGACACTGTGAGTCTGAGGTACAAACCACAATCATTTCAGTCTTCTTGAGGCACACTGTGTGTTTTATTCTTTCATTTCTAAACCAGGATAAAAAAGCTGTTTTATCAGCTGCTGCGTGTTCTTCCGAGGACTGATTGCACGCAGCATGCTCCGATACACTTTTAAAGCGTGTTCTGCAGTTTGTGCGGCTGCTGGCGTGGCGCACTTAAACAAACACCGTCTTTTTCACATCATCGGTGCAGTGAACAACCCGCTCTCCAACAGGTTGTTCCTGTTTAGTTCCAGTAATACCTCGGATGAACTGTCCTTTCACATTGTTCTTGGGAAAAAAGGCAGAAATCTGAACTGAGCGCGCAGGGTTGGACGATACTATACAAAATCGCGATACTGCGTGACGGTTCCTGGAGACACGTAGTATAGGCTGTCTAGCTGTTTATTTTTCTTGTTTTTTAGATATGTAGGCTTCTTTAGTTTTATTTTAATTAAGGTTTCAGTAAGTTAGAAATTGTTGTAAAAGTAGTCATGGCACATGTCCACTGGTCTCATTCATTCTGCAAGTGTAAAGGATAGTGGATAGTGTTTTGAAAATTGAGACATTTAAATACATATGCAGCTATTTACTTCTTGTCATTTAACTTATTTAGATTTGATAAGTTGGAATAGACAGTAAAGAATTAGTATTGCCCATTTTAAACTACAAGAATGATTATATGCACATGAATTACTTTAGAGCATTTCTGTTGGTCTTCCCTCAGTGTAAAGAGCAGGTAGTGTTTATAAATGTGTGTTACTGAAAGTGCTTCCCACTTTCTGTAACACTCATCAATTATTTGTGTCTGGTTTTGTCTGGTGTCATTGTCTTATCTGTTTTCTACACTGTAATTTTTAAAAAGAAAAAATCTAAAATAAAATGACATTAAAGAAAAACAAAACAGAGCCAGTTACACACACTGCCATGAAACATTGATCCTAGTTCAACTTCAGGTACTGTATCATTCTGTAATTACAGACAGCCAATCAGAACTGAAACTGGTTTACATGACAGGGACAGAAACAAAAACAGCCTGCTTACCTATAAGGAGTAAAGAGAGTGATCATATAGAAGTGAATTAGGACTGTGTTTAGTACATAAAAACACAAAAGTAGAATTAGTGGACCTTAGTCTAAGCTATGTGTCCTGTCTGATCAAATTGATGCCAGTCAGATTTAAAGCTCTATGCAATTTGTGTTGGTCTACTCTAATTAACACCACCACAGGTACAGAAGCTGCTATGTATGTGCCCGTCAGACACCCGGGGTGTGTTCACTCTGGACATCAGACGCAGGGATGCCGTCATCGCTCTGGCCGTGTTCCTGGTGGAATCAGATTTACAGGTGAGGCGCCTCGACCTGCGCGTGGAAATGTAATTACGTAACCGTGCTTGATTAGTAAAACAACAGAAAGTGAGTGTGTGCTGTGGATGCAGTCACTGCATGACTGAGCAATTCTGAAAAGAATTGTGCTAAAACCAGCTGATGAGCTCATAGGATTAAAAGGGATGCGTGGATTACCAACTTTTTAACTACCGGCAATAACGGGACTGTTCAGGACTAAACCCTATGACCCTCGCAAACAACTGAGAAACGCTTATAAGATTTATGTTGCACAACCGCTTTTCTTCCTGGTTTTTCAAGGACAGGTTGAATAGGTTTTGCCTCACGACCGTCTCGTGGCCCGCGCACATTTCACTTCTGAGCTGAATCATTTCTCTTTTAACACGAGTGGAACTGTATGTATCTTCAAACACTGTGACATATATGCTAGTATAACAATGCTATTGTATTTTTATATTATTACAGTGGGGTAAACTGTGAATGCACTGTTTTTGTATCTCCATAATCCAGGGGTTGAATGTGTAAACAGCCATTCAGAGTGGGTTTGATGTGAAATAATGAATTGTATCGAAACGTATCAACTTCTTTACTGCAGTGGTGGATGGGACCAGGGGTCACTGTATCTACAATATAAATATACACATTTAATTAACTATACAAAACCACCAGTGAACCAATTACTGTCTTCTGTAAAACGGATTATGGTAAATCTGAAAAATGATTTTATGTTATTTTATCTGACAGTGCTCTGTGTGTAACTACGCCATAAATAGATTGTAAAATATGTTTTTGGCTCTGGCATCCCTCAGTAGATTTTTATAACCGCTTCATGTAACAAATATGAACTTTTAGAGACATTAAACTTTTCAGTTCCTTTTCAGTCTGACTCAGTAAGCTTTTCTAGAATGGAGCATTTCACATAAAAACACTATGAGTGGCTTTGCTTACATCCTTACCATTAATTTATGCAGATTTTGAGATTATTAGCACAGAATACAAATATTATGGCATGTGTAAATGCTGCAGTGGGCAGGATGGTGAGTGTTTCTCTGTCTCTCTCTCTCTCTCTCTGTCTCTCTCTCTTGCTCTGTGTCTCTTCCTCTCTTTATTTGTCTACCAGCACAAAGACGTGGTGGTGGGCTTCTTGCTGAATCTGCTGAAGGGGCTGCCCAGGGTTCAGTGGGTGGAGGAGGCAACTGGGAGGAAGAGCAAAGGTAACACCCAACTGGCTCGCTTGTGTTTTCTGCATAACTAGATTAACAGCTGTATCCCAGTATTCCAGTTCATTGCTGCTGATTATGCAGGCTGTGTGTTCTGTGTTGTATTTCAGTGCTTGAATCTATGATGTATAATTTACTACATGGCCAAAAGTATCCAGACACTCTAATATCACATCCATATGTGCTCACTGGAGTATGTCCCCATTTTGCTGCATAAATGAACTCTTATTTATTAGAATAAATAAGGTACATACACATTTACAGTAAATAAAGTGGTTAGTGGCCTGGTGTTTAGACTGTTGTGATTGGAAGGTTTGAGGTTCGAATCCCAAGACTGCGAGCGGCACCACTCTGGTAACCTTGAGCACTTCTTCACATGGTGAATGGGTTAAATGCAGAGCAATAATTTCACGATGTGTGCTGTAGTGTTTTCAAGCGACTATAAGGGGCCACTTCCTTTACGTACTTTACATACTTTATACTAGACTTGTTCCATTCAGCCACATGAGCGTTAGTGCGGTCAGGTAGAGATGTTAGTTCTAGATCAAGCACCAGCTCAAATGTTGGGTGGTTTTGGAGTCAGGGCTCTGTGCTGGTCAGTCAAGTTGTACTATACTGAAGAAAACCATTTATGGAGCTCGCTTTGTGCTTGAGGGTATCATCATGTCGACCTTAGAAAGGTCTTCTCTAAACTGTTCCACACAGTTGAAAGTACACAATGCTCTGCTTTGTAACATTATGATTTTGCCACACTGGTACTAAGAAGCCCAAACCATGAAAAACAGCCCCAGCAACAGGTCTAGCAGGTCTGAAAGTTGACAGACAGACTTGGAAAGCTGGCATAAGGTGACAGTGCTGCACTAAAGGCACTAAGCTCTCCCACATACTTTTGGAAATGTAGTGTATGTTTGAATTTCTAATACAGATGTTTGTGGTTTGTGCCATAGCTGAGTTGTAACTGATGCATGTTCTCACACAGAGAGTCTGCCGATGGCGGAGAACTTCAGCTTCTGCCTGGTGACTCTGCTGTCTGACGTGGCACAGAGAGACCCAGAGTCATGCACGCAGGTACATCATGAGTTTGTGTGTGTGTGTGTGTGTGTGTGTGTGTGTGTGTGTGTGCGTGTGTGCATAAAAGGATTTGTCAGTCTTTCCCCAACTACAGTTGGGTTCATATTAGTTGTTTTGTAAACAGCTATGTTCCTCTGCCTGGGCTGCAAAGACATGTTTTCTAATGTGCTTGATTGCAGTAAAGCTATATGTTGAAAACATGTTTAGGCTCTTCTTCAATAGTGCAGTCAGCCATTTTTTCTCCTTGAATTTGTGGTCTGAAGCCTTGATCTTACATAAAAATTGATATTTTTCCAAAAAAAGTTGGGACACTTTCCAAAAAAGCAACAAAAATCTGTAATTTGTTAAATTACTTGATCCTTTAATAAACAGGAAAACTGACAAATAAAAGATGTTCAGTGTTTTCACTAACAAACATATTTGATAAACAAATTTAGTAATTGATGCCTGCAGTGTTTTTACTGACAATTAAGTTTTAACACTAAATGAACAATTAACACTAAACATTCGCCTTTTGCCTGTTAAATATTCATATGAAAGACCAATCTATAGATTTAGGTTTTTTAATTGAGTTATTAGAAAGTGTCCCAGTATTTTGAAAAAGGGATTTGTACAAAGATTAGTTGTTAGTGCTTTTCAGATCTTTGGTTTTTACAAAAATCAGCGCAGAGCAGCTTGCAAAACATTATTCTTTGTTTTCGGTAATTGTAAGCTGGTACTTTGGCACATTTGGAGGAAAAGATTTTTTATCCCTCTGTATTGTTCTGTACTGTTGTGTAACTATTGCTTACAGAGCCACCTGTAACTTGTGACTGGACAACTAATGCATCTGACTAATACCCCCAAACTGGGCATTTTTGCTGTGTTTGTGTATGTGTGTGTGTGTGTGCCTATATGTCTGTATATACATATGTACTACACACACCGTATGCACAAAAGTATTGGGAATTACTACATGCATGTAGCCCCTTACTCCCAGTATTAATGTTCCAGCATACCAAGACATTTTGGACAACGCCATGCTTCCAACTCTGGGGACACAGTTTGGTGAAGAACCTTTACTTTTCCAGCATGACTGTGTCCAAATTCCCACATACACTCCAGAATCTTGTGGAAAGCCTTTAAAGAAGAGTGGAAGCTGTTATGGCTGTAGAGCAAGGACCAATGTCATATTATACTCTGTATTTGAATTCAGTGTCACAGAAGTCCCAATCCTTTTTTTCCATATACTGCTTGTATGTGAGTTTGTGTATACTGTATATGTATAAATATAATATAATATAATAATTTTTTCTAGTGCTGGGCCTTTAACGGCGTTAACGCGCGAGATTCGTATCGCGCGAGAAAAAAAATATCGCCGTTGATGCCTGTGTCCCTCGTCCTCAATCCCCCCCCCCCCACCCCGGTTCACACTACGCAAGCCATGAAGTTCAGCTTGATATGTCAGTGACATGTCCGGTGCACGCACGTTTTAAACCTGTCTCGGTCTGTCCCCCAGACAGAGTTTCACT
>JBBPDH010042868.1:7878-22438 GCA_037974565.1 Clupeocharax schoutedeni | reverse complement strand
ATACAATTTATTAAGTTATCGTCAAATAACCATCATTTTCGTTGTGTCTCGTCTCGTTTTTGTCACGTGATAAATGTTTGTTGACGAAGATTTTTCGTCATAATTTTCGTTGACGAAAGCAACACTACTGCAGTGCCTGTGCTAAGGCTAGACCGCACATGGCAACCACCCCATTCAGGATGAACGCTGAAGATGTCCTGATGGGATTAAATGTATGTTACCGTTGTATAAGGAGTCTTATACTCCAACTACTGAAGCGTGTAAAACACTCTCACTTTTATTCCCAACAGTAAAATCTAAGCTTCTGTAACCAACTTATGCCTTATATGAAGGAAACTATACATGCTTCCTTTTGGAAGATCGTGACAGTCGACACGTGGGAACCCTGGGACCAGAGTTTTGTTGGACTGCTATAAATGTGTCTGATCCAAACCAAGAGATTAGCCCAGATCTGCTACAGGACCAAACTGATCAGAGCTGATGTGCGGTGTCTTTGTGGGGACTGTACATTGTGGTCTAGGATTCCTAAGTATTGGGATGGTAGTTGTGCTTTGATACAGCTTCTTATGCTTTTCTATGTCTTGCCTCAAAAGGACCTGAACCAACTGTCCGGCCCACATTTGACTACTCGCCTTCAGTGTCACCGAAGGGCAGTTACTGGAGCTCCCCATGGCTCCTTTGACACCAAGGTTTGGATAGATGCTATTGGGGTTCCCTGTGCGGTACCTGATGAGTTTAAACGACGAGATCAGGTGGCTGTGGGGGTTGAACCTTTCTTATTCTGGTGGGTTACAATAAATAAAAATGTGGACTAAATCGATTACATTTGTTATAATCTACACGCTTTGTGAATTACACCACAGATGTTATACGCGAGTTGGCAGAGCAGAGGCCCCGGACATGTTACTGGGTAAAGAAAGAGGGCTTTGCCAAATGTTTGGTTCATTTTGTTGTGTTTTCATCACATGAGAGCGACCAATATGAGGATCAAGAAGTCCCTCCGGCCCTAGCCTGTCAAAATTCGGGCCAAATTCTAAACTATGTCCCCTGTCGTGGGCAAAGCCAGTATGAAAATGTTGGTCGAGAGGAATTTTTTGAGACGGCCGCGTAAGTAGCCCCTCAGAGCCAGTCAATTGTATGATGTGTTCAATGCAAATCTTCTGAAGTGTTGAACACAGATGTTCTTAACTGTATTAGCAAGAAACTTTTCAGTATAAACAGGAGAGAGATGTTGGAGAAATGTTATCCTTATTAAAGTTTCTTTCTTATTAAATCATTATTCTTATTAAGGTTTATATATTAGAGAGTTCAAGCACACATGAAATCATTAGGAAACCTTTGTGTTTTATAATCCTGTAACCTCTGTTCTCTGTCAGGACCATCTTCTCTGTATCTCTGATAGAAGGACGGAGCGATGCAGCTGGAAAAATGTTACATGGCCATAAGCTCTCCTGACCACCTCCAAAGGTGCAATATGAGCATGGCCAGAAACGGCTTGAGCTCGAACAAACAAACACTACTCACCACTGCCCTCCAAATGTGTTACAGCACCAGTCAGAAGTCAGAACTGTTGTTGTTCAATAGTTTCTTTTGTTTACACACACTTGCCACAGAACATACTTGACTCACCCCCAATTCATATTGTTTTTTACAGCATAAACATGTGATTGTGAAAGCTACATAAATCACCACAGTAAACTAAATAACCACCTGTGACCTCAAATAATTACAATCAGGCTATTGTGTAATATGTTTAACAGCCCAAAGAGAAAAGAAAAAGTACTGCTGAGCATTAAAATTAATGCCTTTACATACAGTGGTGTGCAAAAGCTTGGGTACAACCAGGTCAGATTACATGCTTGGTAGAAGATGTGGCTTATGAAAAAGTTATGGCATGTATTACGTTTTATATTTTCTTTTTTCCAGTATGTCAAACCTCAAAAAAATAAATGAAAATTGTGCACTAAAATTAATATGTATTCTTTAAATTTAACTTTACTGTCCATAGTGGTTGTTTATTTATTATTAAGTGAATATCAACACATGAAGAATATCAACAAATTTGCACTGCATTGCAAAAACAGCCTTTTAAATTCAAAATAATGGTTGGAGGTTAGAAAATGACCACACATAAATTAATGATGGCTGTTGTCACTGCATAAAATAGGACCAAAGTTATATGTTAACCCATGGATGAAGAAACCATAGTAGCAGGGGGACCCCCCTCCACACACACACACTCACTTTTTAAAATCATTCGCTTTGTCTCATGTTTTGTTTCCCTGAAAAACCCAGCGATCAGAAACTTGTGGGTGTTGAATCCCAGGACAGCTCTGAGGTACCCTTGAGTAAGGCACCGTCACCACTCACTGCTCCTGATTGTGGCAGTCCTTTGCTTCTTTTGGTGAATGGGTTAAATGCAGAGAAAAAAAATCACACTGTTCACACAGAGGTGTGGTGTTTTCATGCATAACTATAAGGGGTCACTTTACTTTACTTTTGATGCTAATTCCAGGGCTTTTACATAGGCTGTCCACATTTACTGGTTGTGACTGAAGACATGACTAAGAATGCCCCCTTTTCTATGCACAGAAACATTAGAAGTATTGGTATCCGTAGCGGTATCGCAATACTAGCTTTTCAAGAAGAGAACCGATGGTATCAACCAATCCCTAATGAAAGCATACGAGAAGAAGGCGGGTTGACCCAAGCATCTAAACTATAATTGGTCAGACATTCTGCCCATCACGCACAGACCCTCTCACCCCTCCCCCTTCCACGCCAGCTCATTCATCTGGAACTCCTCCTCGTGTACACCCGGCTTTTTGGTTCAGAGATCTGGATCCACAGAGATTGCGGATTCACCGGACGCCTCCAACTAAACTCGGATTATTGCTGTTTTTCCGGGTAGCAGATGGACATACTCGATATTATTGGGCTTCTCATTAGGTACGTGAAGCAAAGAAACCCTAAAAATCGAGGTAAAGCTGGATATGATTGGTTAAGGGAGCATCTAACTCATCACTGCTGCCTGAGCCTCGGAGCTAACACGACTCTTTAAAGTTAATATCACTGCAGTTGCATTTTTTCAGTTATTTTTGTAGTCATTTATGGAGGTAAAAATGGGAGCACACGCATGGGCATCCACAAAGATGCTGCTGCTCATTATTTGATATTTCGAAGATTTTAAAGATAGCCGGTAGCTAGCATTCCGGCTAGCTTGTTGGAAAATAGACCGATTTAGCGCAATTACTGCATTTTAGAAACAAACCGTTGCAGCCTGGACGCTATAGGGCTTCGCATGTATCTCTGATGTTGTTTGTTTGAATTTATGTCTCTCTAGTATTCACAAACAGCGTTTTACTCCGCCTCAGTGCTGTATTCGAGTCGTGGGATGCACCAGGAGGAGTCTCTGAGCTCCTCTTTGGTCAGTGGAGTTTTCTGTCAGTGTCGTCAAGAGGGGTTTCAAGGTTCAGACCCTGGTGATGGTGGAGGTTTTGGGGGTCTTAGAAGCCCAGCAGCCGCGGCGATGACCTCTTCATCTAAGCCCAGCGAGATGTTCCTGGACCCGGACTTCACAGCCCAGAGCTGCTCAGTGTGTGGGGGACCAGAGCAGGAGCACCGTCTGAAAGTCCTCTTTCAGATCCTGGACGTGAACAGGGACGGGGGAATCTGTGTAAACGACCTGACAATTGGGCTGAAGAAGCTGGGAGTACATCGCACTGAGCATGAACTCATGGTGAGTAATGGTCTTTTTTTCCCCTTATCCAGTGACAGGACGTGGAGATACACTATATGGACAAAAGAATTGGGACACGTCTCAATTGTTGAATTCAGATGACCCCTCACTTCCAGGGCAATCGTAATGCTTTAGCAGACCAAGACATTTTGTGAACAGCATGCTTGACTTTATAAATGCACTACAGGATGTGAATTGGCACACATTAACACAGAAACACTCCAAAATCTTTTGGAAAGCGTTCCAGGAAGAGTGCTATAGCTGCAAAAGGGAGACTAACTCTATATTAAAGGTTGTGTTTGAAAACAATGTCATGGTCTGGTGTCCTAATACTTTGATCCTAATCTTTGGTCCTAATACCAATTTATTGGCGTTATTTAATATTTGTGCTTGATTTAAGATGGTGTATCTCGTAGCAGCACGCACCACCCCCACAAAGCTCTCACCTCTTTTGCCTTCCTACAGTGGAGTAAAGCACAGCTGCACTGTGTGAGTTCTTCCTAGTGAGAGGGATTAGTCTGGCTTTGAAAGCTTTTTTGTTGATCCGGCTGCTGAGGTGGACATATGGCCATTGTAATGTGAGGACACAAGGACAAAACCACTGGTGCTCGCACCTCTGGAGCTCCAAAGCCTGCATTTTTAAAGCGGGAGAATTAAGGGAATTTGGGATCGGTTTTAAGTGAAATTATGATATTCTTTTGTCAAAGTCGGACACATACCCAGTATGACAGGGTTGTTTGAAATAATCCTAGAGATATTCTGTCCTGTGATGTGCCAGTCTCCTTCACGTTTCCCCCTAAACTTGGTACAGATAAAGTTACAAGGGTTCATGAGGGTCACTTCCTCCCTTTCCGTCGTAACGTACACAGTAGATCTAAGGTATTCAACAAGTTTATAATAGTTATTGATTATTTACAGAACTAAAACCGATCTGTAGTTCACCGGGCTTATAACCTTTTTTACTGAGTAGAAACTGCCGTATGGACAAAAATATTGAAAAGGTCTGACATTCCTTTTTTTGATATATGCTTGTATTATTTTTTTCTCCATGAGGTTCACTTATTGTTTGTGTGGTTTTATTTACAAAAATTTGTTTTCATATGTTATTTTCCAGATCCCTTAGAAATAAGCTGGCTTTTATGCTACTGTGCCTTTAAGATCAGTATATGTTCTTAATTGCTGTTGTGTATTATACCACATTTAAAAAAACAAGGAAGATTGAAACAGTCCTTATAACTTTAGCTTGATTAGATGAAGTCAAACATTTGTATTCCGAACAGACAGGTGTGTGTGTGTATATATATATATATATTAGTGTTCCTGTAGTCATGAAAACATGCTGTTTTTGCAGCTCAGTTGTAATATATGAACCATTTGGACGAGGAATTGAATGACATGATTTGAAAAATTCACTACTGTCGTCTCCCTCTCAGTCCTATTGACTGGTTGTGAAGATTCTGTCCACTTGTTCTACCTTCTTCTGTTTGCTTGAGCATCTGTTAAAGGTGTGTTTGAGTTTGTCACTAACTAGTGAAGAAATGGGCGCTTCTGGCTCAGCAAATATCTCTAAAGCCCAAATATGGTAGGACATTTCTAAGGAATGTGTTGGTAGTTTCCTAATGCCCATCTCCGTAAACATAACACAAACATCCGCTATTGAGAGCCGCATCATCTCATCTGATAGACATGAGTTTTGCTTTTGAATACAGAAGGGATTTTCTTATAACAACCCGTGTTGCGGAACAAAAAACAAAATAAGAGGTGATGCAGGTGGAGTGTTTTGTGATGTTCCATATGACACTAAGCTGTGGTGATGCGACTGAGGTCTATGATTATGGAGTGAAGGACAGACGCTTCAGTTCAGTGTTGTATTTAGATTTAGAATATAGCAAATATGCTTTGTAGTGCATCAGTTTCTTCATTCTTTAACAACTGTGGCTTCTAAGTAAATGGATGGTATGGGCGTTTTTTGGCAGATCACAATACAGTAAATTGTTTTCCCCCTTAATGAAACCAAATAGAAAACAGGGAACTCATCAGGGCCTTAGTTTACTTCAAATAACCTTATATAAATTATAATAAACCTAACTGAACAAATAGCAGCTGCCATTATTGCTTTCTTTATAGAACACAGGAAAATCTTCAACACTGGTTTGAAAGACAAAACAAAATATGTTAAACTAGACTAGACTGAGTATAATGTGCTTGTCCATTACAGGATGTGTTCTCGTATACACAATCTAATTGTTTGTTACTTCAATCTATCGTTTCCTTTACAGTCCTTTACAGAGTCATCTGATTGTGTGTCTGACCCATCTGTTTTACAGACCTCGCAAGTTAACAGCAGCATGACAAAAAGTCAAAAGGTGTCTTGGTATTCAAGCACATTTTGTTAACGATGGACCAGATCTCAGGTGTTTACAGCACCGGCCACAATAGTGACAGGGCACACTTTGAAAATTTTTTTTTTGTTGCTCCATGTGAACATTTTAAAGTCAAACTACTTTCAAATGACTCATCTTTTTCATGCATCGTCCCACTTTTCAGTCTGTTTACTCGGAAGGTCTGCTTTTCCTTCTCATTTTCATGTGGCTTTCCTGCGGGATTGCTCTCAATAGTAGGCGTGTCCAGGTGGGCGTGTGTGCTAGAACATATTAAGTGTTTGTAATTTGTCCAAATCTTTGCTTTCCCAGGCAAGTTCTGCTCTAATAGTCCCCCTAATACTCCTAATACATTGGATGAGCTGGTGTCTGCAAATTTTTGCAGGTCAAAGTGACGTCTAACCATGTCACATTATTGTTTTATTGTATTATATATTTTATATAATGTGTGTACATAAATAGAATATGCAATTGCAGAATGCTGCAGTGTAGCTGTAATAGTATGTTGTCTATATTCTGAAACGCTATCATAGGTTTTGTATCCGCTGGTGCAAACTGCCACAGATATGTCAGTGTAGTACTGAAGCATTACTACATGAACCATAGAGGACACAGTCATTAATATAAACAGAGTGTGGGGATCAGGGGGCTCCTGAATGCTGGGGAAATTAATATAGCCTGGAATGTGACCTACATCTGCCAGCACAGGGGACCTACCGTTCTGTCTGTGCCTGAGACTTTTGCACGGAACTGTATGTTTGTTGACCAGGACCAGGTCTTCTCAGTTTTCATAGCTCCTCGCAGATCAGCTGATCCTGTCTTCTGATATCTACTGTGTGGACTCTGTGGGGATTTTTTTTGAGAAGTTATTTGCGTTTTGTCATTCTGCTTTCCCCTTTTTTGAATTCTCCCTCTGTTGGGTCTGTTCCTTTGACCCACAGATGGGTGCCTGAGTGTAGAAATTTACCATGTGATGTCTTCCTTTGTTCAGCCGTGTGCCAAAGCACTTTGATCAACGTGGAAAGTTCTAGCGCAATAGACTTGAACGGATCAGTTAACAGAGTTCAACTGAACCAGCACTGACAGTTATGTTAGTAGTGGTTTTATTACTTTGTAGAATAGAATCAGAAAACTTTATTTATCCCAGCGGAAATTGCTTGGAAATTGCTGACTCTTAAGGTGACTGGGACAACCTATCAATGGTAAAGAAGAGGAAAAGGGCTGAACTTGCTGCGTCGCATTCAAGAACTAGAGCTGTTTGTCTGATGATGTGTGCAGGCCTGAAGATCTCTAAAACAGAACCAAATGTTTTGCAAGTTAAATGGTTTAATAGACTGGGAGAGCTTGCAAATGTTGCCCTGACAGCGCCTTCCTGCTGAAATTGATGTCCTTTGTAAGATCACAGTTCAGTTTTTTTTTTTTTACTGATGAAACTTGGAATTTTTACAAAGAGAAAAGGCATCGCTGCGAAAATAAGAACTATGTTTAAGTCTGTTTAAGGGCTGGTATTGGAAATCCCAGCATAAAGCTCCCAGCGGAGTTTATGGGAGTTTATACACCCATGATTCTTCTTCTATAAAGGGGTAATAATGTCAGTACAGTATGGAAAATAAATCCAAAATGTGTACACATCTGACACTTGTTCTGTATGCTCAATATGCCACTGTAGAGTAACTTAAAATACCTTTCTGTATTATAAGGACAACCTACTTTCAGCATTTTCTGAACTCTAAATGCAGCTTTGGAGAATCAAGATACAATCAAGAAATATTGTTGATCTGAATATCCTGATTGATTAATGAATTTCACTGATTCATTTTTACAGGGAAAACAAAAAAATATATATAGGCAAACAATTCAGTGATTTCATGTTTTAACAGAACTGTAAACTGTAAAGATTTGTTTATATTTGTGTTACACTCTGCTACTTCAAAGCACAGCTGTCTAAACATGAATGTGTTAAAAAGGACGCATTGCTGAAGACGGGGGAGGGCGGAGATAGCCTGGTTTTGTCACTGACCAGACTAACTGTTTTAGGTGTTATCAGTCGGTCAGTTCAATATAATTTCACTGTTTCTGAAAATCACTAATGTGCTGGCACATCGTCCATGGAGGAGGAAATAACGCCTGTAGAAGATGCCGTCCTTATCAACATCCAGTCATTTAGTAAGATTATCTGAGGCAGCCTGAATTAGCATTACTCGTTCAACATGAAAACGATCAATTGCCCCAAATATGATTACTTTTGAGTCTTAAAGCATGTTTTCAAATCTGCCTGCACTGCCAAGCCAAAAGGCAAGCCACAGCCCTATGTAGAATGAGGCCAAAGTTAATTCATGTTTTTTGTAAATATAAAGATGATCATTTAAAAGCCGAATGACTTTTTGGAGCTCTGATTTAAAGTTATCAAAGTAGTAAATGCTGTTCATTTGTGCTTAGTATGTTTTATTTGGGACACAAATCTGCCTTTACCAAAGGAAATATTTAAACAAATATAAAAATAAACTGACTAGTACAAATATCAGGATTTAAAAGCATCACATCTTGGTACCGATGCATCTCTAGATCTACGTTATCAAAACACTGTTTTCAAGCTCAACCAGTAAGAAATAGTTGAAGCATGAAGCCAGTATGTTACACAAGGTATGAGTAAGAATGGAATGCATGCATTCTTGAGAGCAGTGCTGATCATATGACTTTGGCCTCGGTCAAAAACTTTGTTTACAGCCAGCTACGCTTCTATGAGAATGCACTGATTTATTATTTTTTTGGACTCCACACAGTTGGATGGCGTGTGCCAGAGTGAAAACAAATCCTGACTGATTCATTCAGCATGCTCAGAAACATCATTAGGGTGTCTCCAGGTACCACTTACATACAATCACAAGACAGCTTGTTAGGCTTCCTCAGCATTTCTAACCACAGAATACACAACCTATAAGGCTTCCTTTTCAGAAAAGCAGCTTTCTCACCTAAATGGATGACCGTGTTGTTTGTCAAAGATGCACAGAAGATCTGAAGTTGTTAAATGTGTTAAAGTAGTAGCGCTTTTTTTTTTCAAGAAATGTTAAGATTCTATTTTAGTATGAAGTCCTACAAAAGTTTTCTTTCTAAACCTTCTAAAATTACAGGCACCGCTAAGGTACCGTCCCCACACACTGCTCCCCGGGCGCCTAGTTCCTGGCTGCTGCCTGCTTCACTTGGTGAATGGGTTAAATGCAGAGGTTGAATATCGTGCTGTTCACACTGTGTGCAGTGGTTTGCTCATGTATGACAAAATTTTCACTTTCTCTAGTTAATGCTTTGTGGGTACATTGATGACCAATAGAGGGCGTCTGCCTCCCACAATGTGTTGTAATGTGATGGCCTCATTACTCAATAATACTTGATTACCTTCGATGGTGGAAAGTAAAACCTTTTCAGTTCGTATATATCTTCTAGTCAGTTAAATTCAAATAAAGTGAATTACTTTTGAGGAGGAAGAGCAATTGAAGTGTAGTATAGAAACAAACCCCTTAAGGAACCCTTTTAAGGAAAACTGTCATAACATTAAAACCCTGTCCAGGTGAAATGATTAACATCTTATCTCATCAAAACTTGGCACCTGAGAATGGGATATAGTTGTCAGACAGTTTAATGATTAGCTGTTGAAGTTGATGTGTTGAATGCGTGAGAAATTGGACTGCAACAACAAATTGGTGCAAAATTGTGATGGCAGCATCTCCAGAACAGCTCTTTAGGGCTGTTCCTGGGATGTAGTGGTTAGCTCCTACAAAAGTGGTCAAAGGAAGGGCTGCCCACAACAGAATCATGGGTGTCCAAAACCTGTTGATGTGTGAGGAAGTGAAGGCTAGCTCATCTGGTTCAGTCCCACAGAAGAGATAACGTAGCACACATTGCTGAAAAAAGTCAATGCATCATGCATCACAGCTTGCTTCTGTATTGGGCTAAAAGCTACTGGCACCTCCAAAAGTGCACTGAATCACATTTTTTTCCCATCATGTGGATGGCCGAGTGCATGTGTGTCGTTTACTTGGGACAAACATTGTACCAGGATACACTATAGGAGGCAGTTTGATGCTCTGGGTAAGCTCATGTAGGTGGGTGTTACTTTGCCACTTGCCACCTACTTAAGGGTTTACACCCCTTCATTTTCTAACGGTAGTGGCCTCTTTCAGCAGGATGAGGCACCATGCACACTGCAAATGGTTTAAGGAAGAGTTCAAGCTTGTTGACTTGGACTCCAAATTCCTCAGATCTCAGTCTACTCAAGATTATCTGTGGTATGTGCTGGACAAACTAGTCCAATACATGGAGGCCACACCTCACTACATACAGGACAAGGATCTGCGGCTGGCCTCTTGGTGCCAGATGCACAGCCTACCTTCAGAGTCTGTATTTTTTATATATTTTAGTATAAATATTTCCTTAAATAATTCATTTATTTCATGCATACTTCAGTTGTTGCATATGGCTTTGTAGTAAAATAAGCTATTGTTAACGTACAGAAGGACTTACTGTATTGTATGTAAAGGTTACTTAATGTCACAAATGCACTGTAATATAATAATTCTTCAACTCAGTTAATTATATTGTAATGTTTAAAAATGTATAAAATAAATACCATTGTTATTGAGTTTGAACAAATATGTACAGCCAGCAAAGGCTATCAATAGCATCACTTATTCAGCTCTTAGAGATTCAAGGCCAGTTTGACTCTGTGGCATGATTCATTGTTGAGCTGATTTCACAGCTTGATCAATAGAGCAAGACAGGATTTAGATTTTCTCATACGTCATTAGGGAACCCTGTGTGAAGGGGCCTTCAGGATGTACATTAGAGCGGATGGCTAAAACTGGAAACTGAGAGGAGACTAACGAGAGAGCAATGATTTCAGTAAATTATCTGTCAAAAGTGAAGACACACAAGCATGAACATGTAAACAGTAATTAATTATGGTTTCCTATGTGGAGTTGCTGCTCTTGTATGAGGTTTCCATGGTAATCCCGTCAATGACGGAATGACTAAGGGGAAAAAAAGCAGTGTGGCTATAAAAAAAAAAAAGTCAGCAGATTTTCCACACTGCTGAATGGCAAGTAATCAATCCATTAGTCTTCTGGCTTCTTACAGGCTGTTTGGGCACTCAGGGGGCTGGACTTGTCAGTGTATATGGCTGTGATTGGCTGAAGTAAGGCTGCAGTGAGGTTGCAGCCTTTTTTATTTTAACTGCATCACTACTTGCCGGCTGTGGAGGCGGCTAGCGTGGAACTGATCAGCAGCAGAAGCAGAATGGGTTTTGCCGGGAGAGAAAGAGAAGCTGCTTTCATTCATTTTACGGTTCACTGTTCCTTTTCAGATGCTGTGGGGATATTCCACCTTTAGTTTTACTCACTTGTGAGAAATTTTCTAAATTTTGTTCTGCCTCTTTTTTCTTTTTTTTTTCAAAGCAGCCAGGAACAAGGAATGCCTTCATCCAGTTAAAATTTATTGTGCTTTTTGCTTGAGGCCAAACTGGTGTGCCTTTGCAAGAGGACTATGAGAACCGGACTCCTTGGCATCTGAGGAGTCATGTGTGAGTACTGAGGGCACCAGGCTGCAGTCTGCCGGTGTCCTCAGCTGCCCGTATCTCACTGTGCCTTAGTGCCCAATATACATACATGCACACACTTCACCTGTGAGTTCAATTTTTCTTGTGGAAATTAAGCATATGCATTTAACACACACCTATCTGTGTGTGAACAGTATCTGTGCATATGTAACTGTACATAAATACACACACACACCACAGCAAAGCATCTGTCTGTAGCACATTTCTAAAAATGATGCTGGACATTTGGCAGTCCTTGACCCGATGGTTTTTGGGTTTAGCAGCATGCAATGATGTTACCACAAAGCCACCAACTGAGAAGAACATACGAGTTGATCCAAATCCTGGGATGACGCTGGACTATCAACAGGACAGCGGACAGAAAGATTCTGATTCTAAAACCGAGGTGAATGGCCCATCTCCAGCCAAGAAAACCACAGTGCTGATCCTGGTTGCACCCGCTAATGACCTCCATCAGGTATTGCAGAGTTTTTTGGAATATGTTGGGGGCAAAACAAAATAGAAAGCATCACAAATTTGCCTATAGGATATTTCACATTAACAGTGTAGCTTAGGACATTCATTCATGAAATCTTGCCTAGGGTCTTCTAAGTAATGGACGATGGGTGTGACACACCAGTTAAGGGTATGTAAATGATTGTATTTGCAAGGATACAGAGGATGCCTCAAAGACACATTGTGGGTTTGCATGAGGCTGGTGGGTCATTTTGTACTATTGCCTGGCATGTGGGGCACAATGTCACAGTGGCTCGATGTTGTACCATTGGGCACATGAGGGCCCAAGACAGACCACAGCATTGTTATGGGGTTCTGTAATGCCAAGCAATACAGAACCCCATGACATCCAGACACAGGTATTGGATTCTCTACAACACTCCATGTCATTCGGCAGACTAGCATCAGCCAGACTACAGGTTCACCAGGCTACAGTTACAGCTACAGTTATCATTTAACAGACGCTTCCCTAACTATAGGGGAGAGTCTCCATGGAGCAACTTGGGGGTTAGGGGTCTTGCTCAGGAACCCAGTGGTGGTTTGCTGAAGGTAGGATTTGAACCCATGACCTCTTGGTCCAGAGGCATGTGTCCTACCCACTAGGCCACCACAACCCTGTTTTTAAACCAGCTCATATTAGACTGCATTTGGAGTACTGCTGTAACCAAGAGTTATGGCCTGATGAGTGTCACCATACCATGTTCAGAGATTAATTTCAGTTCAGCATTATCTTCGTGTGCATGTATGCTGGGACCGAGGTGAGAGCTCTCATCCTCCCAATATTGTGGTGAGACACACGTGTTACTCCTGGCATCCCAAGACCTCTGAGGGACCCTTGAGCAAAGTACTGTCCCCACACACTGCTCCCTGGGTGCTTCACTTGGTAAATGGGTTAATACAGAGGAAGAATTTACTGTTCACACTGTGTGCTGTGGTGTGTTCATGTATGACAGAACATCACTTTACTCTTACTTTACATCATGGTGTGGGGAGCCATAGGGTATGACTTTAGGTCACCTATGGTAGTGACTGGTTGAATCTGACGACACAGTGCAATCTCAGTAACATCCTGCATCTTTCAAAGCCTCTCCATGCATGTATACCTATGGACTGTCTGTGACATGCTGAGGTCCTCCTGTGGCAAGCCAGCTCCCCCGATCCTTCCTGAACCAAACGTGTGGCATCAGCTTGACTCAGCTGCAGGATCTTGAGGGCCAAGTACAATATCCGTGGGCCGACTTGCTGCAGTAGAGGATACAACAGATTTACGACTCAATTCCACACCGTATTACCGCATGTATTGACGCCCAGAAGAGCACCACACCCTACTGACACGGTGCCCATATTACAGACTCTATTGACCGTTCGATCTGATATTGTAATACTGTCATTGCGATACAGTGACATGACCTTTTACCACGTGCTGGCTCGTTTCCACCACTCCATTTGGGTGCTTTATGTTTTCTGTGTTGCCATAATCTTACTAAATACATTTATTGTAATCTTTAACCAAGGCAGTTCAGAATGGCTGGGTTCAACACATTTGCTTAGTGTAAAGTATTGTCTTAGGACACATTGAAATTGAAAGACATCATCTACCTTCTCTGCAATAAAATACTTTTCCTTTGATAAGTTGATGATATAAGGGGCCCTAAGTGCATTAGTGCCGCAATGACATCTTGAAACAGAGCAGGGCAGAGGAGTGGAAGCTTATTCTAACTGGCTTGAGCAAATTTGTCTGGCACTGTTTCGTAATGTCTGTCCAAGGCTTCTGAGTCATGCCTCAGCAGTTAGACGATGCTCTTTACTGACAAAACAACCACAAGCTAGGGCTATGCAGTCAATTGAATTTTAGCTTCAATTACGATTTTGGCTTCTGATGATTGTGAAAAGATATTGTGCTGCATTCCATTTCACAATGATTCTCTCAGTTTGTCTTGTCTTACTCATGCTTTCCATTGGCTTTTTCAGATTTTCAAAACTGGTCACAACCACTTTAGACAATTGCTGGTCGCTGCCACTCTGTCTACGATTCCTTCAGGTTTTCCATTTGAACATCCACTCTCAAAAAACTTTTTTGGGAAGATTTCCAAAGTCAAAGAGTAATTGTAAGTTTAAAAAACATCTAAATAATTGTCCTACTACACTTCCCACATAAGCTAATTGTCAGTTTGGTATGTCATTAAGCTTACATACCAAAGCAAGCTTTTTTTAAAAAAAAAAAAACACAGGATGGGTATAATCACCTATTCTGAATTAGTTGGAAGGGTGTTTCTGCTTGCCACTGTTTGCCACTTTCCCCAGAACCAGCAACAACATTCCGGCCTAGATGGCAAG